>ML797211.1:364455-377449 GCA_009831015.1 Picea engelmannii | reverse complement strand
GATTTCAAAACTGCAAAAGGTTGTTGCACTTTCAACAACAGAGGCAGAGTATGTTGCTGCTACAGAGGCTAGTAAAGAGATTATTTGGTTACAAAGGTTTATGGAGGAATTGGGAAAGAAGCAGGAGAACAACAGGTTGTACTATGACAGTCAGAGTGCCATTCACCTTGAAAAGAACTCAGCCTTCCATTCAAAGACTAAGCATATACAGTTGAGGTACCACTTCATACGATCCGCCTTGGAAGATGGATAATGTAAGCTGGAAAAGATACACACTAGCCAGAATCCTGCAGACATGTTAACAAAGGGAGTAACCAAGGAGAAACTGAGTTCTTGCTCAGTTTCAGTTGGTCTTCAAGAATGAAGATGAAGATGAGAAATTTGTCAGGTCCAAGAAAGTTCAGAGTCAAACATATAAAGCAGCGGTGGAGTTGTTGAGATCAGTCTCCAAGTGGGAGATTGTTGGTTGTGGAGCCTGATTATCTTCCTGATTCAGAGGTCCTTGCTTTCAGCCGTGTTTATACCCCATGAAGTATTTACACCCAAGAAGTATGTACACTCTTCCACGTGGGGGAGTGCAGAGGGGGGGTACCCCCTCTGCAGGGTCCGGGGGGTCCATTCCCCCGGTTGGGGGGTCTGGGGGCAAGCGGGCCCGCAGCGGGGGTTTAGGGGCGAAACCCCCAAAGCAAAAATTGCTTTGTAAAAGTATATTGTAATTTCATTGTAAATCTGGACCGTTCATTATAAGGTCGCAGATCTAACGGTAGAGATTATGTTAGGGTTTTTTTTTTGCCCTAGAAGGCAACCCTCTTTTATGAGGGAAATGTATCGCGGCTATGATTGATGGTGAATATTGTATTCTGAGAGAGGAGATTGTGAGAGAAAGAAGAGGAAGTTACAGCGGGTTTTGTTGTAGGTTGTATCCCTTCATTTACTGGATAATAATAAAGGAAGGACCTGGCAATTTATCTAGTGGACGTAGCCCACACTGGGTGAACCACGTAAATCTGTGTCTCTCTTGTATTGTGTGTCTTCTATGTTTTTTTTTTGCATTTGTTTTATTTTATTGCTCCGCGGTCTTGTTTTTTATAACAATTGTCTTCCCTTATCTGTATCCAGGAATGCCCCAGAATAGATCTCTTCACGGAGATTCCCTCCTTATAAAGGTTCACCAAGAACCTGGAAAAAGGGCCTGAATGTGCAAGTCTTAACAACCTTGTGTGAAGAGGAATGACCCTCTCGAAATCCCGAAGTAGAAGCATAAGGATAAGTATTGATCAACGGACGAGATCCCGTCGGGGAACCTGCGGTCATTCATGACCGTTAAATCGAAGGAACGAACGAGGGCGTTAATTGCCTTAACCCTTTTTCCTCTATCTTCGAGGATAGCGAGGAAATCTGAATCGTAGACCCCCAGGCTCCATGAGAACATCTGAACCATTGATTTTTCCACTTCCAAGGAGCAGTAGAAAAGGGTGCGGCATCGCGACCGATCTGAATCGTCGGATCTGAACTAGGAATCCCGACAGTCGTTAGATCTTTAGGGAGATAGACGAGGGTTAAGCCTTGTGAATGGGGGTAAAATGGATCTGAGCCATCCATCCGAGGAGGACAGGTGGCAGAGATCCAGGGAACTCATGAACTCGGAGGTTCACGATATGGGAGTCCAAAATTTGGATGTTCCAAGTCGCGAGTGGCGAGGTCACGAAAGGATCCGAGCCATCCATCCGAGGAGGACAGGTGGCAGAGATCCAGGGAACTCATGAACTCGGAGGTTCGCGAGATGGGAGTCCAAAAGTTGGATGTTCCAAGTCACGAGTGGCGAGGTCACGAAAGGATCCAAGTCGTCCATCTGAGGAGGACAGGTGGCAAAGATCCAGGGAACTTGTGAACTCGGAGGTTCACGAGATGGGAGTCCAAAAGTTGGATGTTCCAAGTCGCGAGTGGCGAGGTCATGAAAGGATCTGAGCCGTCCATCCGAGGAGGACAGGTGGCAGAGATCCAGGGAACTCGTGAACTCGGAGGTTCACAAGATGGGAGTCCAAAAGTTGGATGTTCCAAGTTGCGAGTGGCGAGGTCACGAAAGGATCTAAGCCATCCATACGAGGAGGACAGGTGGAAGAGGTCCAGGGAACTCATGAACTCGGAGGTTCGCGAGATGGGATTCCAAAAGTTGGATGTTCCAAGTCGTGAGTGGCGATGTCATGAAAGGATCTGAGCCATCCATCTGAGGAGGACAGGTGGCAGATATCGAGAGACCTCATGAACTCGGGAGTTTGCAGGGTGAACGCCCAAGTAATTGGTGTTGAAAGTCGCGAGGCGCGAGGACACGAAGCGACGAAGTGGCGAGAGGATCAGAGCCATCCATCCAAGGAGGACAGGTGCCAGAGATCCAAGGATCTCGCTACCTCGGAGGTTCTCGAGGTAAGAGCCCAAAGTCTAGATGCTCCAAGTCGCGAGTGGCGAAGCCACGAGAGGATCAGGACCGTCCATCCGAGGAGGACAGGTGGCAGAGATCCAAGGATCTCGCTACGTCGGAGGTTCACGAGGTAAGAACCCAAAGGTTGGGCGCTCCAAGTCGCGAGTAGCGAAGTGCCGAGAGCCAAGCACGAGAGAACACATGGCAACACTTCAAGGTGGGGCCCGCGTGATTGACGGGTGGACCCGCCTCGCCTAGAGAAGGGAGTCAATGCTCCGTTGACTCCTCATGTCTCAGGGATTCGTGGGAGAAGGGCATGAAAGCTCAACACTTGGACTTACGAAGTCACGAGTAGCGAGAGGAGCTAG
The DNA here is from genome assembly GCA_009831015.1 of Picea engelmannii. Taxonomy (NCBI): domain Eukaryota; kingdom Viridiplantae; phylum Streptophyta; class Pinopsida; order Pinales; family Pinaceae; genus Picea; species Picea engelmannii. The sequence goes on along the minus strand of ML797211.1, from coordinate 374,662 downwards.
AGTTTAGCCTAGTCGGCGGTCATGCGTAGAGGACGCTGATAGAAGGAAGCTATACCCATTTCTTGATCTCGGGTATTGGCGATTTGTGAAGAAGACTGGAGGGCCTTTGATTCACGACTCACGAGGTTGCGAGCTATGAAAGGCACCTGGTTTGTTTGGCCTGTGGTCCTAACCCACGATCACAGGGAGGTGAACAGGGAAGAACTAGCCCGCACTAGACCCCCGTAGGACTTCGGGGATTATGTTCCTTGAGGAAAAATGAAAATTTTTATGACTTAGGTAGTGGGTATGTTACACATGGACATAGCCTTCATCGGGGAGAAATATCAGTTTGTGGTGATCTATCTGGATTACATCACATTCTTCTCTAGGTCTGATAAAGAGCACCGCTACCACTTGATAAAAGTCTTCTTGAAATACCAGAGGTTTGGCCTTTCCTTGAATCCCAAGAAATCCTTGTTTGCTATGAAGGAGGGGAAGTTGTTAGGCCATATAGTATCAGCAGAGGGAGTGAGAATTGATCCCAACAGGGTAGAGGCAATTCGTACCCTATCACTTCCCAGGTCTAGAAAGGAAGTCTAGGCTTTTTTAGGGAAGATTAACTTTCTGAGGAGGTTCGTCTCAAATTTTGTTGAGTTGGTGAAACACATAAAAAACATGCTCAGAAAGGGAAATGAAGTAAAATGGACTGTTTATCCCAGGGAATATTTTGTCCAAATAAAAAAGGCATTGACTGAGGCACCGATGCTGATCATTCCTAATTATTCCAAGGATTACCTAGTTTTTTCGTTTGCTTCTTTTGATACAGTAGCAGCGGTCTTATTGCAGAAAAATGAGGAAGGGCGAGAGAAACCCATTTCCTTCTTCAGCAATGCATTAAGAGATGCAGAAATCAGGTATGAGATCATGGAGAAACAAGCCTATGCCTTAAATCTCTCAAAGCTTTCAGATTCTACGTCTTACACTCAAGAGTGACTGCATACGTTCCTTCAGCCTCTGTGAAAGACATCCTTATACAGCCTGGAATAGATGGGAGAAGAGGTAAATGGATTGCCAAGATCCTTGAGTTTGACCTGGAGATAAAGCCCACCAAGTTGTTTAAAGGGCAGGGTTTAGCCAAGCTACTGACTGAATCCAATTGCAAGGCCTTGGGGGTTAGCTTCATCAATACTTGCTCAGAAAATCAGCAAGTTGAGTCGTTCAACAAAAGCTCTCACAAAGGCTTATCACTAGCAGAATGCACCTGGTGCAGAGACATTTTGTACTTTCTGCAAGAGCTGAAGCCTCCTGATGGAATGGGTAAAAGAAAGGAAAGAGATTTAAATCTCAAGGCGGTTAGGTATTGCCTCATTGACCAAGTCTTGTATTGGAGAGACCCTCTAGGGGTGTTTTTGAGGTGTCTGAACCCACAGGAGGCCCAAAGAGTTATGTTTGATTTCCATATCGGCCTTTGTGGAGGGCACCATTTATGTAAGACCACAGCTCACAAAATCCTTAGGTCTGGGTAATACTCGCCCACCTTATTCACTGATGTCTGTAGAGAGGTCAGATCTTGCATCAAATGCCAAAGATTCTCAGGAAAGCAACATCTCAAATCTTTGCCACTAAAGCCTGTAGTAGCTTCAACACCCTTTCAATAGTGAGGGTTGGACTTCATTGGAGAAATTCATCCTCCTTCAAGTGGCTAGCACAGATGGATCCTGACTACAATAGACTATTTCACCAAGTGGATAGAAGCTGCCCCCACTAGGAGTGCTTCGCACAAGGTAATTATCAACTTCATGGAGAAGACCATAGCCATATTTGGCTATCCCAGCAGAATTGTTACTGATAATGCTGCTTCTTTCAAGTTTGAGCCTCTGGTTAACTTCTGTGAGCAGTTCGAGATTTCACTAATTCACTCCACTCCCTATTATCCTCAAGGAAATGGACTGGTAGAATCTTCCAATAAAAGCCTAATCAAGCTCATTAAAAGATTATTGGAAGACAATAAGAGGGCCTGGGATTCAAAGCTCAAATTATCTCTATGGGCCGATCGAGTGACAACGAAGAAGTCCCTGGGCACCTCACTGTTTCAACTTGTTTATGGGATGGAGGTTGTTTTTCCCACTCAGCTCGCTTTACCTGTAGCGAAATTCTTTCAAGATCATGAAGGAGAGCTAGACCATATGGTCAGAAGGATTCATCGAGTGGTGGAAGTACAATAGATTAGGGAGCAGGTAATGGACATAGCTCATAGTCATCAACAGAATATCAAGCAGGCCTTTGACAGGAAATTCAGGAAGGAGGAGTTTGAGCTAGGAGATTTGGTGCTTAAGTGGGATGCACCTAGGCAGGATAAGGGAAAACACAGCAATTTGGATGCCCTTAGACGGCTCCTTTGTTTTTGTAAATATTGTTCTTTTGGTTGTTTTGTTTATTTTCGGGTTAATAAATGACTCCATATCCCAACAGAAGGCAACTGGAACTTCAGAAGGAGTTCTTAGAGCATCACAGGGACGACTCTATCCCCCATGGAGCCTAATGTTAGCGCCAATTCTTGCAAGCGGGGTGTTTCTCTCCGATTTCGGACCTCTGGTGTAAAATGCAAAGAAATGGGGTTTAAAAACCCATCAAATGTGTTTTATTCAAAGGACGCAGTCATGAGCGCAATGTGCAGCACACAGAAAATCCATTTCGGGTTAAAAATGCGAGAAAATGGGCGATCAAGTGTTCAGTGGCAAGGATCTATCATCAAGGCGGGTCCCGAAATGTTGAAATCATCCCAGCCGTCTGATCCAGTTGGTACATGTGGCGCCTTATCAGGCTCGGTCATGATTTCGTCTATCGGGGTTTCGAGATACAAGGGTCAACCCCCTTCCTTGCATCTAGGATCGCCAAAACGTGAAATGTGAAAGCGCCTATGAAGATAGGCGTGTTTCGGCAGTTCGGCTACCGGGACTTTGAAATACAAGGGATTGCTCCTCTTCTACAGTTGGAATTGACAAAACACGAAGTCCCGAAAGAATCAGAATCGATGATCAAGGCAGGATCTCAATCGTCCATCCTAGGGACACATGGCGCACGATCAAGCCCGGTCTCTATTTCAGCTACCGGGACTTTGAAATGAAAGGGTCAAGAGTAAAGGAACAAGAATTCCCGGTGGGTGAATCCCTGGAAGGAATTAAGGTTCATCGTGGTCATCCATTTCAAAGTCGATCCAACCATTGATTGCAGGTTATCTGTTTCGGCACTTCGACTATCAAGACTTCGAAAGACAGGAGGTTGCTCCTTCTTTGCACCTGCAATCGCCAAAACCTGAAATGTTGAAAGCGCCCAGGAGTCAGGCCCATGGTCTTAGCGCCCGGTCACAAAGGAACATGCCTAGGGAAAGGGCACTAGCATCCATCATATAGCAAGGCAGGCCCTGGAACACTGAAATCATCTCAGCCATCTAACCAAAGGGACGTGTGGCGCACGATTAAGTACGGTCACTTTTTTGGCTACCAGGACTTTGAAAGACAGGGGATCGCTCCTCCTGTAGTTGGAATCGCCGAAACCCGAAGCGCCGAAAGTGCCCAGGAGTTGGGCCCACGGTCTTGGCACCCGGTCACAAAGAAACGAGAACTCCCGGTGGGATAATCCCTAAAAGGCATTAAAATTCATCGTGACCTTCCATTTTAAAAATTCAATCCAACCATTGATTGTGAAATAGTCGTTTCGGCAATTCGTCTACCGGAAGTCTGAAGGACAAGGGGTCGGCTTCTCCACTGCGTTTGGAATCCCTGAAAAGTGAAGTGTCGAAAGAGCCTTTGAATATCACTACTAGAAGTAAATGAATATGGGAGGAGGTGGTTGAAACCTCAATTCACTCATTAAATGAAAAGCATGGAGGTTCCGGCGAGGAGTCTACCCGAGATTGTCCTGTGTGCTGGTTTTTCCAAAGAAGCCATGCTGAGTCCTCGTCTGACCGAAGGAGCCTGCACACTCTAATTTAGTCTTTAATCTCTCAGCTACCCCCCTGCAAGAGCCATGCAAAGTTAAGGTGGATTCTAAAAAAGGAGTTCAGGCCAGATTTGACTGAAGAGATGCCATGTCGTGGAGGTTCGAAGACGCCTCTGTTGGGCGAATGTTTCGGAGTATATGTACTCAGTTTTTGTATTTTGGAAGGATCGATGGTATATCTGAGCTCCCGATTGTAAAGCTTTAACAAAGCCTCTGGTTCTCTCGTTATAGATAGACAGTCTGAGACTTCTTGTTTAATGGCAGCCAGCCTCCTGCTTTCCTTTTTTCCTCTGAATCTTAAACCCCGGGCATGGATGATCCAGTCGGGTGTTGTAATGACTATATGATGCATGTGTGATTATATTAGTTCTGCAACTTTTTGAGTTTACTTTTAAGTTTCTCGGGTCTGAGAAGATCTCACATCTAAGACGTTTCCCCCTCTAAAGGCTTGTTGGAAGACCAGATGTCCAGAGCAGACTCTATTTCCCTTTTTCACTCACCATTATGAAAATTACTATCTTAAGTTAGATCAAGACCTCACATGTCTTTACTACTCCGACCCAGTTTTCTGAGTTAAACGATATTTTTTTGAGTTTATCTCCTTTCAATCATCGTTTATAAACAAATTGTGACATTTAAATTGATGGGCCTCAGGCTTACTCCTGCTGCAATCCAGGAGTGACTTCTGACGCCAACAAATTCCATCAAGAGGACATGTTTGGTGGTTCAAATCCTCAATCATGGCCCATGAACCCTATAAGATTAATTTAGGGCCTTAGGCCCTTTGTTTCTCCCCTACCATGGTTGAATCCCATCCCTAGTGCTAAAAAAGTAATAATGACACCCATATCCCACTTAGAGGAAAAATATTCACTCTAGAGGGCACACAGATGGTTTGAGGCCTCATTTGTATCCTCGTCATAACCCATGTTCTTACGAGGATCATTTACCTCCCAAGGCCCTAATTTTCATCCCTTAACAATGGTTAAGTCCTTGAGATCTATTCCTACTACAAAAAACATCATATTGACTCCCATATTCCACTTGAGGGCCAAAGATATCCTTTAGAGGCATTGTCTCATGGTTTCAGGCATTGTCTCATGGTTTCAGGCCTTCTTCATGGCCCATGAGACAAATAAGTTTCATTTATGGTCTAAATCTTTAAATTTCCTCCATTGAACATCCATTGCCTTAAGACCCACCCTTGTTGTGCAATTAATGGCTATAATATCTTACTCAAAGGGAAAATATTCCTCGTATAGGCCCTTTGTGATGGTTTAAGGACTTGCTCATGACCCTCAAACCCTATAAGATTCATTTAGGACTAAGGAACTTATTTTTCTCCCATGAACATGGTAAAATCCATGAGACCCATCCTTAGTGCGCAAAATCTCATAATGGTGTACTCCATATGCCACTTTGATGCCAAATATCACCTCTAAACAGCCTATGTGGTGGTTTGAGGCCTTATTTATGGCCCCTAAGATGTGGAAGTTTCATTTATATTCTAAGCTCTTTTTTTCCTTTATTCACCATGGTCAAGGCCCCTAGACCCATCTCGTGGGTGTAAACGATCTTTAATGATGCCAATATCCTAATGGGAGTCCAAAGATCTCCATTAGATAAATCATCCAGTGATTTGAGTCATATTCATGGCCCCTGGGCCCTACAAGATTCATTCAGGGATTAATAACCTTGTTTTCCTCTTCAAATGATGATCAAGGCCCTGAGACCCATCCCTAGTTTGGAAATAATTCTAAGGGTGTGCATATCACTATTAGAGGCCAAAGATTCCCTTTAGAGGGCCTGTGTGGTGGTTCAAGGTATCATTCATTGTGCAAATCCCTAAAAGATTCAGTTAAGTTCCTAAGTCCTTTTGTTTCCTCTCCCAACCATGGTTAAGGCCCTCAAACCCATCCCTAGAGCACAAAACCTCACAATTAATGACACCCATAACCTACTCAAAGGCCAAAGTCCCCCTTCATAGGGCATATGCGTGATGGTTTAATACCTCATTAATGGGCATGGGATAAATATACAATTCATTTATGTCTCAAGGTCCTTGTTTTCCTCCTAAGACCTTGCTCAAGGTCAAGACCCATCCTTTTTGCACAAAACCTCTTAATGGAATACATACCCCACTCAAAGGTTATAGTTACCTTGTATCCTAAGGGTCCCTCTTACCTAGCATAGATTTTCTTCCCATAAGATTCACATTGAGATAAATCATCATATAAACCATCATATTCCTCATGAGCAATGTATTTTCCAGATCCAATCCTTAGAGATTGAGACTAAGGACCATTTTGTATTCCATTTCTCTCCCTACTATGATATTAGAGGACAACTCTTTTGTCTTCATGTGGGAGACATTTGACTTTTATTCATGACTTATCGAATACCTTTGGGAGACATTTGACTTTCATTCGTGTTATCCTTGAAGATTAGCAATGGTGGGAAGGTAGGGGTGGGTGTTAATCTATGGGTGGGTTGTAATAGTAATTAAAAAATATAATAAATTATAAATAATATATATTATATTATATAAATAAGATATAAATATATATATATATAAATAAACATAAATATAAATTATAAATATAATATAAAAATAGAACATAAAAAAAAAAAATCATTAAAACATAAACAATTAAAATCACCATAAACATTGAGTGTTTCTATATTGCACGCGAAGAAATCTTGGCGGCCTATTCGAAATCATGCCCAAAAGAGTTCCTATGTGGGGAGGAGAAGACAGAGCCTGACCGAGGTAGAAGAGAAAGCTGACGAGCTAGGACAGTTTACCATCCTGCAAAGAGATAGCTCGAGGTGTAGGAGATAGGGCACGTCGGTAGATGGCTCGAGGTGAGGAGATAGATCGAGGTGCAAAAACTAGGGCACGCCAGTAGGATGGAGCACAAAAGAATAGGGGTAATAATTTTTTTCACCTAGCCTGATTGATTTTCAATTATTACAGTATTCATTTTTTCAATTAGTTAGAGAGTCATTGTTTGCTTGTTTCCAAATCTGGTTTTTTTCTGTACAATGTGAATCATGGAGAGGTATTTAGGGTGAGTTTTGCATTTTAATCAATAGAAATAGTGTGTGTAGGCTTACTTGATTGGTCTACTAAATGACAGTGCAGTTTTAGATGCCGATGTCATCTCCCACTACCCTTCTTTAATATTCCACATGATTTCTTCAATAACGAAGTGATTCCTACTCCATTTTCTATTATCCTTTATTCTCTTGAAGTGGACAACACTTTATTCTCCTCTACCTTAACAAATGTGATATTGGTGGTCTTAGATTCTCTTAGAGCCAAACTTTTTAGAGATGGGTTGCATTCTTTTACCACAATATGCTCATAATCTTCCACAACTTTGGAACATTCACCCATTTCCTCTTTAAGACAAACCCTATGCCTTCATGCTTTAACCTAGGCTCCACTACAGTGGGGTATTTAATCCTTTATCCATTGTAGCTAATTTTTTTCATTAACTTAGCACATATACCTCTGATATGCAATTCAAAGCTACCAAAAGATTGTTTTTCTTAATCAAAATGAAAAAGGTTTTTGGAGGATGTGCTTACCACATTTGTCTTAGTCATGGTGCAAGAACATATTGTAGAAGCCAAAGATTTCCCCCCTTACTTTATCACTTGGAATTATACTTGAAGCTCTAACAATAGTTCTTCCTTGGTTGTCAATTATTTTTGTAGCTATGCCATCATATAAGTACACTTATCCTCTTTGTGACCATCCAATTGATTCACCTCCTCTACTAGTTTCATAAGTCGAACATTGTACAAATACCAACTTGTGTAGCATTGGATATGTACCCTCGATGTCTCCCTAGCTATCCCCTTGTATAATTTGAAATAAAATCTTATAAGGTGTGGAGTTCACAATGCAAGTCTCCAATCTTCTTCTCATATTATTACAACTTCTTCGTTGGTTTTTATTATCCTCTTGACTATGCTCATCAATGACATTCAACGCTTCCAACATTTTTCTTTTTAAAGCCTTTCCCATGGTTGATTTATCTTCAATGTGCACCTCCCAAGGATATACCACTCAAATACCAATATGATCCATAATTTCTTAGTCTATGTCCAAGTCTATTCACCTGTATGAAGGTTATTAGATTTTAAAATGTGGGAATTAAATGTTCATTATGGTGCTAGTTTATTTCACCGTAATGTGTATTTTTTCCCCAATTACTATTGTCTAATTGTCATGTGACTATGTTATTACCATATCCACATTTCAATGTGTATCCAAACAAAAAATTATAAACAATAAACTCATGCAATCACATGCCATAGAACATATAGGATGTACCCTAGAAACCCAAACGAAAAAAACCAACATCAAAGAGGAGGCTTACTTGGCTCCAGAGAATCTTAATAATTCTAAATTAGGATCAACTGGAACTATATTATTCCTATGATAGTGAATTGAGGATAACGAAAAAAGGGTTACAGGCTCAATCTTCTTTGGACACACACAACTAGGAAAACACCAATCTACAACAAAGATTTCTATTTTCTCTATATTATGGCCAAAGAATTTCAATTGTGGTTTCCTCTTATTTGTTGCTTGGAGTATAAGACTGTGTATAGTTGATTGTTGCAGATAGAAAGATAATTATTTTGGCTCTGCTATCTTCCTCATTCACTCCCTTATTGACCATCTATTTCCTCAATCCGTTCATCTTTGATTATCTCCCTTTAGTTCATTGTCTTGATTAGGGCTGAATTCAATATGGCATTCCTTAGTTAAGACTAGTCACCACTCCCTTGCTATCTTCCCTAAGAGGTTATATTTGGCGGTTGCATCCTATAGCCTAAAGCTGTAAGTTCACCTTCATTTCCATGAAATTTCCTTCCTCTCAATGCTCTCCTCCTACCTTCAATGGTGTTGGAAGATTGGTTGTTGTCATTGATGTCAACCCTAGTCATGGGTTTTTGACCGCAAGATTAATGAAGGTATTTGGACATGAAGGAAAATGCACATGCAGATACAACACCCATGGATGGATATTATACATCATGTTGTTTCCGTTGGTATGTGGCACATCATGTGGATCCTCATGGTTGAGGAGAAATGAATTTTTGAAGATGACAAAGTGAATCAAAGAAGGAAGTACATGTAGGCCCTGAAGATAATTAAAGAAAAGAATTACAAAATAAGAAAGTGTCAGGTCGGCCCTAATGCTAAAAGAAAGTGACATAAATGGTATAAATAAACATCATTATACATACATTTGATAAAAGTCAAATTTCAGAGGAAATAAGAAGTAAAAGAAGGTCGGATTTCAAGGGAGGATGAAATCTTTTGGTGATGTGTTCTAAGGTATGTTATTTTCAGGTCATCTTACCATTTTTTCTATAAAAAATTTTTTAGAACTATTCAAATGGTGAAATCTCTATAGTATTGAGGAGACATATCAAGGTACCTTTGGTAAAAATTTCAGCTCTTGATTCGCTATAATTATGGAGATACACTCTGTAGAAGATAGGGTTTGTGACCAGTCTAGAAGCTAGTCAATAAACAGGTGTTCTGGGTAAAACAATCATAACTTATTCATACAGAATCCAACTGAAGTGGTACCACTTCCATTGGAAAGAGTACATACTTTTATTTCTTGTGTGCAAGCTTCAAAATTGGATGTTAAATATTGAGCGTGGGACATGCTGTAAAAGTTGGGTCTTCGGAATAGACCAAAATTGAATAAAGTCTACCATTCTTTCTATAACCTCTTTTTGGGGAGGATTCAAGGAGTGAAAATTGGAGAGTTTCAAAGAATACATTGAGTAATATCATCTATAGGATCAAGTTACTCCAAGAATTTAATAATTGCATAAATTGAAGAAGTCTCAGGAAGCAGTATCAGGTTCTATGTGATGATTGGTTGATGGTGATGATTTAATGTAAAGCTTTATTATCTCTCATATATTCTTGGGTGGAAGGAAGGGGCAAGGATGGAGAGTTCAACTCTCTCTTAATATTGGAGGATTGTATCTTCCTCTTGGAGTTTTATCCCTCCCTCTACATTTGGAAGTTGTAGCTACCATTGGAAGTCATTACTTCCCTTGAACAAAAACTATTGATTATTTCTCATATATTGTGCATGGTGTATTGTGGTGTATTGGTGTAACTCTTATACTATTGTTAATTTATCATTGGATATAATTGAATGGTTTAAGTATAAGTTGA
>ML797211.1:346728-357119 GCA_009831015.1 Picea engelmannii | reverse complement strand
CAATGAAAATTTCATGAAAAGTTCTTGAAAATTAAAAGTCATTGTTCCTAATGATTGTAACCATTGGATTCCTAGTACAACATCAACACCACCCATGGGTATAGAAATCATTGGACTATTCATTACATATTCCCCCATAGTAATATTTATCTTATTGCATTTTCCTGTACAATTGATAGTTCCTCCATCTGCAATCATTTCTTGAAACTCTAGTGTTGGATATACAAAGAAATTGAGATCTATGGCTAATTTATAGTGAATGAAATTATGAGTACTACCAGAATCAATTAGGACTATTACCTTTTTATTTTTGATATATCCTTCGATCTTGAGGGTTTGAGGAGTGATAATTCTAGCCAATGCATTACACGATATCGTGGGAGTCAACTCTTCAAACGAAATTGATTCTACGTTTTCATCTTGAGATGGTTCTTGTTCATGTTATTGTTCTTCTTCCTCTTCACAATCTATGTAGAATAATTTATTCTCACCACACTTATGTCCCTTATTGTACTTGTTGTCACAATTAAAGCATAAACCTTTTTCTTTTCTTTCCTCCAATTGTTGAGGTGTCAACCATGTAGGTTGAGGTGTTTTAGAAGAAGGAGCATTATTCTCTCTATAGATGTTAGGATTGGTCCTTCTAGTAGCCATAGCCATATTTTTACTTTCAACATTTCTTTCCACCCTAAAAACATTCTCCAATGATTTGGGTTCCCAAAGGAGAACCTTATGTTGAATGTTATCTCTTAAAGTTCCTATGAATACATTAATAAAGTGCTCATCTAGAATATTTGTTACCTTTATATTCAATCTTTGGAAGTTCTCAATGTCCTCTGTAACTGAACCCTTTTGCTTGAGATTTATCAATTGGCTAAAGAAGGTATTGCTCCTTGTATCCTCATAGTATGCTATCATTTCTTCCGTGAAAATTTCTCAAGTGACGAGTGATTTACAAGAACAAATCTATCTATACCATACAAATTGATTGGGTTATAAATATAAAGAAGCAATTTGTACCTTTTGTGTATGTGGAACATTATGTAGATCAAAGAATTGCTCCATCTGAAGTATCCATGTGATAGGGTCCTTTCCATCAAACTTCTGCATATCAATCTTAGGAACGTGGTTGGTCTTCAACCCAAAGTTAGATTTTCTCCATTCTTGATTTACCTTACTTGTGTCCTCATCATGAATTTCATGGGATACATTTTCACTTTCAGGTGTCCTCTCTGTTATGAAATTTTTCAATCCTTCCATGATCTCCTCTTTTAAACCATCCATCTTAGTATTTATTGCCTCCAACTTACCTTCCATCTCTTGTAGTTCATATTTTGTTACTATCTTCTTTTGTAAATCATTTATGTCCCTGCGCATTTCTTCACCTTCATCAAGAGTCCAATTAGGATTTTCTGGAGGCTTATTTGGTGTATAAGTTCCCATTTTGGGTGGCATGTTGGCCAAGTATCACTTTTGAAAATTGATTTTGAGGTGGTTCTACTAGACAATCTTTCTTCTACCGTATATCCAAAGTTTCGACCCTTCTAAGTATGAAAATTTATTTTTTGTAGTTCTCTAATATTTCTTCTATGCAATGCCACGGGTCTGATCAAAATTGGATGTGCCAAGTGGAATTTATGGTAACTTCCCCACAACTTGCTTATTTTTGGCCTTTCTAGGAGATCTCACTTGTATAGTGTGCCCCGCACAAAATAAATGATATAAAATTATGAAACTCATACCAAAAATACTACATACTGTCCACTATCCAATGAAACTGGTCTCACTCAATTTATATACTCTAGGAAGAAGTTATAATTGTTTTACATGGAACACCTTCTTGAGACTAGTCAATAGGACTAGTCAGATACCCTATCTTCCACAGGGTGTATATACAAATTTAAGATGACCAAGAAGCTGGAATTTTTATCACATATACCTTACTAATTTCTATGAATAGCCTCTGGAGTTCAGGGTCTGAAATGTTACAGAAAATGTTTTATAGCGAAAATTTTGCAATGAATCATTTTAGGATGATTCCATAACCCTATCTTGCACAGGTTGTATATATGAAATTATAAGGCCTCGGGAGCTTAAATTTTAACCCAACGTACCTTGATCCATCTAATAAATATCATCCAATCTGTTCCTTCTGAAACATTGTATAAAAAAAGTTATAGTGAAAATTCCAAGGTGTCTCATATGTAGCAGCGAAACCCCAAGACCTTGAGCTCTGATACCATATGTTAAGAACCAAATATCAATATAGCACAGAAAAACCTCAGAATAAGTACTAAACGCCTTGAAAAAGAGAGAATCTCAGATAATAAGACTCTTCGAGGGGGAAACCTCCTTATTCCCACATAAATGTACAATTACAAGATGATTCAAAATGAAAATGTCTCCTTGGTATATATAGGAGACTAGGAGGTATAATTGCAACTAATGGACTAAAGCCGACATAAATAAAATAACATTAATAATATAATATTCCCTAATTAAGGGGTAATGAGCCACTATTTAGGGCTTAACAGTGAAATCTAGTTGCTATATCACTGGCTTTGGGAAGCCCTTCTAACACAAGGGTCAATCACGAGGTTGCATTGGGGCCATCAGAGTAATCAAACCTTCTTTGTTGGTATGGGTGTCGACTGTCCCCCCTCTACTTTAGTATAGTAGGTGGTACCATAGAGTCCATAATCATTTAGACTTCCTACACAAGGTGACAGCACAAGGAAGGTGGTGTTGTACATGGGATCGACGTTGGCTAGACTCACTCGGACTCCTTGGAGGGTTGTCCACTGCTCGGTGAGGTAACTTGCACCAAGGCGTTAGTTCATTAAGAAGGTTGTCAACGTAACTTTCCCACCTGCCGAAACTCAACCCCTTCGCGCATCGATTATGTGATGTTGGATTCCATCACCAACTAGTGATTCTTTGTGAGAAGGTTTGTTTGCATGCTTGACTCCTAGATTAATTAGCGTGTGTTGTTTTTTCTCCTTAGTTGGCCTTAGGATTGAGTTTGTGTTTAATGGAATCAGTTCTAGGTTAATTCCTCATTTGATCAATACAAAATATGGATACCATTAAAATAAAAGGGAATAAAGAGGTAACAAATATCTCATACCTAACTTATGTCTTATAATTCTCCAACATTGTTCTTTACACCTAGTGCAACAAACACCAAATGGAATGGTTTACACAAGGTCAATGGAGAATGTGATTGGAGAATTCAAAATATTATCATAAACCCACATCTCACATATTTGTACATGAACCATAGATTCACAATATTTTATGAAGAGGTCTGGGAGAAATGCCTCCATGCAAAATTGTCCACATCAGAATTTCCCATGTCCTTGATGTAAATATATAAAATTCCCTTGAAAATATTTTAGTCCTTGTCCTTCTTAAAAAGGATGATCCCATTCTGTAAGTGGTCAAAGACTACTTTTATCCCCCCTCTACCTAGTAAATGCTACTTCGTATACTATCCATCCCCTACAATAGAGAGTTTTGTGTCCCTTTTCTCAAAAATAAGTGAGGTTCCTCTTCTTTCTCCCAACATTGTCCCAACCTCTTGGATAGGAATAGATGCAGCCTCAAAACTAATGTTTAGGGAAAGTAGAATCCAATCATGAACATGTTCAACATTCCACCCTCTTTCATCCATGGTATATGACCACGTACTCATCCAAATATGGGAGGTGAAGGTGGGAATATAAAACCATTATGTTTGCCTCCAAGGTGTTGAGCTAGAGTTCTTGCAAGGCCTTGATATATTGTGAGGTCCTCACATTCAACTCACTAAACCTCCCTCTTAGCTTGAAACTCACCTCTCTTACAAGAAAGAGGGAAGCCCCTCCTCTTAGATCAATAGTTGTTTCCCTTGATCTGACCCTCTCTCGGCCTCTTCAACATATCCCCCTTTTGATGGAACATATATCTTTCCTTCATTATTTCAAGTGGTTGCTCCACTCACTATACATGGCCCAATTGAACCTTGGGTCTCCCCATCAACCATGCCATTATCCCTTAGATCCATGAGTCTTGGTGCATCTATATTGATGGTACCTAAGACTTCACCTTGAACTTATATCCTTGATATATTCTAAATAAGCAAAGTAAATGTGTAGCAACAACAATTGGCCCCTTACAATCAAAACTTTCCAAACCTTAGCCAAGGATTGTTAATGTCCTACTCCAAACCTTAGTCAAGGAATGTAGTAGTTGTATTGTAAATAGTACACCACATAAAATCTTCACCACCCAAATATAGTTGTATTGTAAATACATCTTCCCACTTTCCCCTTATAATATGCAAACATTCACTAAGATTAATCCATTTTTTATCTTCGCAAAAATGTGGTGTTGCCATTAATTCTTAAGAAACAAATACTTGAAATATGGGTTCAAATAACATTTGGCGTAGCTTACTCTCCATTGCACATATGAAGTTGAAATTGTAGGTGGAGATTCCTCTTTCAATACTATTCAAAACCCCTTTTGCAACACGTGAATAGGAGGTATTGTTAAAATTTCCTCGAGCCAAATCTTCTCCAATATTAATTTGTACCCTAGAATGCATCTCTTTATTTGTCTCTAGGATTAGTAGGTGCATGGATTCTGACAATACAAAGTTACTGAACATTTTTTTGGGACGTGGGTAATAGCTTAATGTCTTGAATTGTCTGCCATAAACCTTATTTGGTTGACATTTCCAATGTCTTTCCACATTACAAGAACTCCACTAGATAATGCCTTATGATAGGATATAATAAAAGAGGATCCCTTTCAAATCATATTTACAATCGCAATATACATTACTAAGTTGACTAAGAACTAGATGGCATTCAATTAACACAACTATTTGAGACTTCCAATCCCTTATTAGCCTATTTAACTCAATTGATTAGACAAGCAGAAGGAAATTACTTGTAGGGAGGAGTTGTGTGCCCCCACCACCTTTTGGGAATTATCAACATAGTAGACCACATTCCCACCTTCAAAAGTAGGGGGGAAATCAATGTAGTCATTAAGTGTTTCTATATGTCCCTATTGCAAACTTGGGCCTACATGATGATTGCAGTCTTGCTTTACATAAACTGATTTTTACCTCTTTTGGGCCTCAAATTGGAGTAGTTCTCCTGAAGATCTTGTTAGCGTTCTCCCTCCTTGGATTGTTGTCACTCCAAACTCTGTCGCACCTTGAATGCTTTCATAAGACACTATAGAACTTAACACAATGCTTCATTTGTTACCACGCCACTCATTAATAGGTGACTCTCCCACACCCATCTTCTCAACTAAGTTATGCATGTCAAGTTTGCAACCCAAAACACTTCCACTAAGTTGTTCCTTGTTGTGGTGTTCTTTCTAGTGACTCACTTGCTACCTACAACCTTATCATGTCACATACCTATCCAACCTATAAATTCACACTCTTCCATCTTTGACTATGATGTATTCTCCAGTAAGCTTTATCATCCCTTTTCTCCACCAAGACAATGACACTTTTTTCATCGCACTTAAGACAAATCACTATGCATCATATGCACAACTTGTTTCACTCTAGTGAGCACCTCACCCATATTGCAATGCAGCTTGTAATGTGTGTGGCTACACCATGTCAAGTTCCTAAGTCACAACCAACTCATCCCATTTTCCTTCACCTTGATCAAGATAGTACACATGGAAATTGCATTTGTTCTTTATGGGAAAACAAAAATCCTTACATCATCCCCCACTTATGTTCAATGTTTCCCCAACAAAATCCTCATAAATTCTGCATGTCTCTGTCAACTAACTACTATACTACATAGACTCACCATCCATTTTCAAATAAACTCACTTCAATTTCTTCACATTTCCACACACACTTGTACTTACCTTCAACTCCAATTTCCCATGCCTTGGTACACATTTTTATTCATGCCTTCAAACAAGCTAGGTAGCTAGTCCAATTCTACATCGAAAACCATGAAAGTACATCATCATGTGTTGTAGAATCAAACGCTCCTACTCGGATTTTCTAATGCACTTCTTTGTATGTGATTCTTTCTTTAATAGAATCAAGTGCTTGATCTCGCATTTAAAATATGCTAAGTCCTACCAACTTACACCAAACTAGGCACTTACTTCCTTGTGGGGTGCTTTGGATCCACTACCAGCTTCCAAGGTAGTAGTGAGACATCCTATGAATTTGTTTAGTGATAAAAGGATCGAAAGTGGCCGCCAATACCACTAGAAACACTAACAATGGAATCCATTACTTCCTTAAAGTCTACATCATTTTTTCTAGAACTGCTTAAGTCCAATGAACCATCCAACGAAATTTTAGACCATCTTGATTCTCTAAATAGACATCCACTACTTTGGATATTGTAGACATAGTGTTATTTACTATGGATTCAAACCTAGTAAACAACTTTTTGTGTGGGACTTAATCCACCAAAGGTTACCAAAAACCTACACTTGAGATCTTCTTTGATGTCTTAAAACCTCCAACTTCCTCTTTGTAAGGTTTCACTATTGCATGATTGGTTGTTGTAATCATAGTCATGGTAGTCTCCTAGTGATTGTACTTTATTTCCCCCTCAACATCGGAATTACATGAAGTCTTATGTCATCAAAGCTTAACAAATTGTTAAGGTGAGGGATTGGTGCCACCTATCACATCCTCATAAACTCTTGCCAAAAAACAACTTCAAAGTCATCCATGGGTACTACTTTGAAACTAGTAGTTCCACTCTAGTGTCCAAGCTATAAATTGACTCCTTTAGCCAAGCCAACCACCCTACCTATGTTAGAGTTTACTGCCTCGAAAAAAGACTACACCAATTTCAACTGCACATTGAGTTTAACAACCACTACTTCCTACATAAAAATGTGGGTTGCACTATTGTTAACCATCGCCATAACTAACTTATTCTTTAACTTGGATTGAAAAAAACTAATATTTGTATAGTTCTACTCTTCGATTGAACAAAACTCATATTTGTATACTTCTACTCTTGTCTTGAACAAAAATAATATTTGTATAGTTCTACTCTTGGCTTGCCTTAGACATATTGCCAACTAAAGCACCCAATATTTGCAACACACCAACTGATGGTTGGATTTCTTACTCCATAGCATTGACCCTCATCTTCAATGGACATTTCTTATAATAATTCTAATTTGCACAAATCCAACAAACAACAACCTTACTACTATTTTTTTCTTAGATCTGTATGATAAACTTATCATGTTCTTAGTGTTATCACATTAATATGTCCTTAATATGTCCAAAATCAAGAGGGACATCTCATTACATTAGGTGGTTTGCCACTATTCCATAGTGTGAAATCTAACCTTAGTGCATATTGCTTGCATGGACAAGTGAGTCGAATTAAGGTGCACCCACCTAGAGATTCATATCCTTCACTAAGTTGGGAATCCACCGCATGCATGAGTTCCCCTAATAATATTGGTAATTTCACCCTAGTCTAATTGTGCATCCAAAACTAAAGATATAAAAAATTTATTTAGAAATTTGAATATAGAAAAAAAAATTCATAAATTGGAACTAGGATGATGATGGACTACTCACTAACAACATGTGCACATGCAACTGAAGGTACAACCAAACATGTACCTGTCAGATATTTCTTCATCGAGTGAGGAAAGCTTAGGAAAAATAGAGGGAAATGCGACTGCATCTAGTAGATATGATAAACAAACAAGGACCAGAGATGAAAAAGTCAGAAGAAAATTTTGTAGATGCATGGAATTTTTTCTTGCTGAAGGAGGATCATGCTCTCATGATGATGATATCATAGGAGACATAGAGGTGCCACTCAGGTATAAGCATCTGGTGAAACAATGGGTACCTAAGTAACTACCTCCTATAGATGTTGACTTCATTGTCAACAATAGGCCATATCGCATTGCACCATCCTCCCTGCATGGCCTGGGGATATTTTCCATGGATGGAATAATTGTAAAATACAATACAGTAACTGAATTGATGGACTATGTTGGACCCTGTTACAATTATAAATATTGGATGCAGTTGGTCCGGTACATGCAAATTATGCGGGGATATGCACTTGTCGCAAATTACATACAACTAATAAACAAGGATAAAAATAAGGGAGAGACTATCTATATTGATGGAAGGCCTAAAGCTTCCAACAATATCGTAGGATTTATAAACAACACATGACCCAGGACAACAAACAAGCAACCGAATTGCATATATGAGGGATGTGAAGAGAATCAGGTAGTCATGTGCGCAATAAAAAAGATAGCTCCCGGGGAAGAGTTATTAGTGGATTACCATTTGAATTGAATAGAAACATCGACTAATAGTGTGTGGGTACTTATGCAACACCTCTTTAAGAAACCTCTACTTATTGCATTATATTTTTTTATTATCTTTAACATTCTTTTAAATATTTCACGGTCCCAATTTTATAATAATGTGGGAGCTTGATCATTGAGGTTGATTTTATTTGGGTGCCAATCCATTTTTTTGTTATCGTTAACAATTTTTTAAATATTTGGGGGTTCTAATTATATTTTAATGTGGCAAGATGATCCTGGAAAAGGACCAGTCGTAGACTATGTAAATGATTATCAATTTCCACTTTCATTTTATGTGAATTTTATTATTTGCTTATATAATTTTACTGAAATAACATTGTTTTTGTTGAAATTATATGTAGTTGACAGGCCATGTTGATCATGATTTTGTCGATGAGGAGGGGTTGTATTCATCCCTTGATCTGATGGTATTAATAAAAAAGAAGATCATTAAAGTGAACAAGAAACTTGCTAACTTATTAGATCGTCCAGATCAAACTCCTGACGTCCTAGCAAAGATCAATATCCTTATGTCACAACTTAACACATATAAGGTAATAACCATAATTTAAAGTGTTTTTTTCTAATGTACTCATATGCTCAATTATGAAACTTTGTTCTTTAACTTTTACATTATCTCATGAAAAAACATTTTCTTTTTTATAAAGAGATTTTTGGAGCCTGTTCAGCCTGGTGTTGGTAGTAGTGGCGCTACAGAGACACTACAGAGTCTTGATGCAAGTAGTCATACAGCTACTAGAGTACTATTTAATTCTCCATCTTCCACACCTAATTTAGATAGGATCCATGACATGCAACACCAGACATCCACACATCGGTCAGAGTCTAGAGATGGTGGCAGAGATGAGGCCAGTGATGTGGTTGACATGGTTTCATTTCCTGGAGCTAGACATGTGACAAGCACAGGGACCCTTCCGTTCACATTTTTGGTCGACGATAATGGACTTCCATTAAAAAAATCAAGACTCCTAGGTAGTTTTAATTCATATTTTAATCATTTAATGGTGTCTATCTCATACACAAATCGTCTAGATTATTAATTTTAAATTAATGATCATATCTTTTTGTGTGTAGGAAACAACCATTTTTATAGGCACCTAGAGAGCAAGGCCTTGTTGATATTTGGGGAAACCTTAAGCATGAGGTGGAATTTCCATAATTCAAACCTCAAAATGGAACTTATGGATTATCTTGAAGGCCTCTTTGGAGTAGACACATTCAATAAAAAAGAGGTCACCTTTGCAGTAGGTGAATATTTAAAATATATGCAGGATGTTTATAGAAAAATCTTGGCAGGAAATCCTAGGTATGAACATCCTCCCTCAATTCTAGAGAGGGAGTGGAAGGAGATCATTGATGATGCAAAAGAGAAGATTTTGAAAAAATCAGGAGAAAAAATAACGGGTACACCAAGGTAAATTACAATATTTTGATTTCAATACCAGCTTTAATTTTCTTTAGATCTAAATAAAAGTATGGTTATATATAACATACTTGAAAATTTTAATGATAGGTTGTCTGACACTTCGAAGGCAACCAAAGAAAGGATTTCCAAATATGGCCAACACAAGCTAGGCCAGGGCAGCTGCTGGAGGTTACAATCATGAATCGTAAGTACCCAAACATCTTAAGAATATTATTTGTATCGCCTTACAACTTTAAGGTAATTGCAGCCAAAAACATTAAAAAATCATACCCTTATGCAATGCAGGGCGATGACTTTGGAACTGAAACCACGAAGGAAGACCTCCAACTTGGTTACAAGTACGGTTATAAAGACGTGGTTGATCGTAGGAAAAGCATGGGGCAGACCCTAAGATCCAATTTGCAGAATAAGGTAAATAAAAATTAGTCCACATTAACCTTTCATTACTTATAAAATACGTAAATGTTTGATATCATCCATAATTTAATGTCTTACTTTGTTTTAATCAGGGGATCAGCACTATCAACGAAACCATTAGTACTGAACAATAGAGCATTGATAGTCCAATGCAACCAGAATATCATGGTGCTCCCCAACA
>ML797211.1:282080-341101 GCA_009831015.1 Picea engelmannii | reverse complement strand
GCTTTAGGCCATTATTTGTAATTATACCTCCTAGTCTCCTATATATACCAAGGATACATTTTCATTTTGAATCATCTTGTACTTGAACATTTAAGTGGGGTAAAAGGAGGTTGCCCCCTCGAAGAGGCTTATTATCTGAAATTTTCAAGGCGTTGAGTACTTTTCCTGAGGTTTTTATATGCTATATTGATGTTTGGTTCTTAACATAAAATGGCTGTATATTAATCATATACTTAATCATTATGTACTTATGAATTTTGACGTTTCAATGGCAGATAATGTCATAGTTGATACTACTCGACCTGAAGATCAAGGGAATAGGCCAACAACCATTCCAACGGTGCCGACTAGAGAACCAGATAAATAATTACATTGCAGAGTTTTTTTTTAATATTAATGAAGTACTTCAATGATATTTAAAATTGGCCATATAAATTTAATATTTTTTGTTTTTGTAGGTGATGTCCCCTCACAGTAGCATCCACACCATGGGTATGATACCAGACGTGCTCGATGTGAAAGGACTGAAACAACATCAGTTGTTGAAGAGCACCCAGTAAACAAAGACATGGAGATGGATGAATTACTTAAGACCTGGAAAACACAAAAGAAGACTAAAAAAAATTGATGATGTGTAATAATTTTATGAGACAGTTAGATGTACATTATATAGTTGAACATGTAATGATGCATATAATGTATTGACATTATGGGTACTTTTTCATCTGATAATATACATAAGGTTATTTATATGGCTTGTATATATCTGTGAATGTAATTTTGTTATACACTTAATGATAATTTCAGCTTCTCTTATAAGACTTGGTATATACTGATTCAATACTCCTTGGTTCTATTGGTTCTATTGGCCTTGACATACAATTTCTGCATCAATTTGTGGCTCGATGGATATCATCCTAGTGATTTGAAGGCATTGGTAAATATGAAATTTAAAAGATTGAATTGTTCAATTTTGGATTTAAATTTTACATGCTTGTTTGTTTGTGGGTTTCAAGAGTTCCAAACTTGTATCTCTTTTTCTTTTAAGAATGGAAATCTCTTTGTATTTTAAGATATAACGTGAGAATCCAAGAAAGACCTGGTGCCTTGTGCTTGGGCTATGGAGTCTAGGCAACAAATAGAACTTGAATATGCAATATGCAACTTCCAAAATCTTGTGACATGATATATGCAACTTTGAAAGTCTTGTGACATGTGGAAAGCATCTTTTCCAAGCAGTGTACAAACTTTAAACTTGGTGCAACATGCAAAAATAAATTTTTGGGAAGATGGAATAATAAGTTTTTGGAAGCTGTAAAAAGAACTTAAAAAATATTACAACTTGTGACATGCATTTTTCAAAATGTTGTGACATGCGATATCCATCTTTGAAAATGTTGCAACATGCGATATGCAACATGCAAAAAGCATCTGTTTCATGCACATGAACTTTGAAGTTGGTCTGACTTGTTAACTTTGAACTTGGTCTGACATGTGACATGCAAAACTTGAACTTGGTGTGACATGTGATATGTGAACTTTGAACTTTGTGTGAAATGCAACATGCATCTTTTTGCAACTTGTGAAACACATATTTTAGTATTTTCACCATAACTTTTGAACCCAAAATTTGGTTTGTGTCATATTTGTACCATTGTAAAGGTCTTGTTAAGATATGAAACTTCATTGTTACAATGTGCATCATCTCAATCTTCATGTCTACAATATGTGGAGGTTTATTCAAGGTTCTAAGACTTTCTTCATATTTTCCTACTTTAATTCTCTCATGGTCATGTTAATCCATATAGAGGTTCATGATATAAACACTCATTGTTCTAATGTTTACATAAATTCCAATCTTTACTTTGTCGATTAGAGGGCACAATTTTGGCAACAATTTAATGTTTTTAGTTCCATGAAATTTCTTTTGTTTCTTCAACAACATTAAGGATTAAACATGAGGGGTTGGAAATGGCGATGTCAAAAATTTATAATATTTTTTCATAGTAGTACCCTTATTTTCATTGTGTCTCACGTGACAAAGAAACAAAATCACATTGCCATTGTCAATTTATATGTGGAGGGTTATTCAAGGTTTCAAGACTTTCTTCATATTTTTCCTACTTTAATTCTCTCATGTTCATGTTAATCCATATAGAGGTCCATGATATAAACACTCATTGTTATAATGTTGACATAAATTCCAATCTTCACTTCGTCGATTAGAGGGCACAATTTTGGCAATAATTTAATGTTTTTAGTTCCATGAAATTTATTTTGTTTCTTCAATAACATTAAGGATTAAACATTAGGGGTTGGAAATGGCGATGTCAAACATTTACTCTTTCACACATGTGCATCATCTCAACCTTCATGTCTACAATATGTGGAGGGCTATTCAAGGTTTCAAGACTTTCTTCATATTTTCCTACTTTAATCCTCCCATGGTCATGTTAATCGATATAGAGGTTCATGATATAAACACTCATTGTTCTAAAGTTGACATAAATTCCAATCTTCACTTTGTCGATTAGAGGGCACAATTTTGGCAACAATTTAATGTTTTTAGTTCCATGAAATTTCTTTTATTTCTTCTACAACATTAAGGATTAAACAGGAGGGGTTGGAAATGGCGATGTCAAACATTTTATAATATTTTTTCATAGAATTACCCTTATTTTCATTGTGTCTCACATGACAAAGAAACAAAATCACATTGTCGTTGTCAATTTATATGTGGAGGGTTATTCAAGATTTCAAGCCTTTCTTCATATTTTCCTACTTTAATCCTCTCATGGTCATGTTAATCCATATAGAGGTTCATGATATAAACACTCATTGTTATAATGTTGACATAAATTCCAATCTTCACTTTGTCGATTAGAGGGAACAATTTTAGCAACAATTTAATGTTTTTAGTTCCATGAAATTTCTTTTGTTTCTTCAACAACATTAAGTATTGTTTCTTCATGTATTTTTTTTCACATGTTCAAATATATATGTAACATTTTTACCTCGAAATATTAGGTTGAGGCTCATCCATATACATATATATAGGCATGAATTTTGGGTACCTTGGAATTCTAGTGAAATACAAAGGCCCAAAATCTTTAAGGGATCCTTCTTTATTATAATTTTATTTTCTCAAAACCTAGTGTTGCATTTTTATTTTGGTCATCGTCATATTTTTCTTATAGTTTCCTATGTAAACCTATTATTTCAACCTTCTTTGTCAGTTCCTCATGGAAAAATTTCATAATTTTGCCATTGATGAGAGAAACCGATGTTATTGCCCCAATTACTTGCCACTCATGTTCTTCAATATCATACTTGATTCACATAACCTCATTAAGCATAGATGAAGGACAATTTCCTTTCACTTTGATTTAGCACCAATAATTTGATTATCATTGAACCCATGGTTAGTGTTAGATGCAATATATCCTTAATTTTGTACTATAGTTGAAGACAAAGAGAGATCAATGCGATCATGAAGTTCTAGAGCATCACATGCCATACCATTTTTATCTTGAAACATTCCATGAGCATGTTCACATTCTCCATCTTATATTTCAATATTGGGATCATTAGTATCCCATTCATTATTGTAAATTCCCAAGGTTTTTCCACACATCTTACAAACCACTACTAAAATAGAGGGAACCCAACACCATCAATGAAGAAAACAAAATAAACGATGATGAGAGAGTTTTGACCATATGTCAACTAATTTGTCCCTTTAAAAAAACTTCATCGATGTGCAAGGGAGCAATGTGTCTATGAGAAAATACCTAGTTTATCCCCCACATATATTCAATAAGGTGTGTGGGATAAACACACCCTCAAATAAATAAATAAATCACAAGAAGCGACCTAAAACCCTAGTATAATGCTTAGAGATTAAGGTAAAGGCTTTGAGCCAACAACTTAGGCCTACGAACCAATACCAAGATAAAGGGAACCCAACACCATTGATGAGGTCAAAAAAAAAACTATAATGAGAGAGTTGTGATAGCATGTCACCTAAGATACAATAAGTAAGAAAATAATGCAGATTTTTTTGGATAATAAAATAGAGCATGAGATATCATCATATTCTCCAACTAACATCATGCCTCCACTTGGAAATTATAGGCATTTCCATACAAAAAGAGGAGAACCAAGTAGCAAAAAAAACCACCATGAATATAGTGCAAAACTTGTAACTAAACTTTCAATGGAAATATTAGGAAAGGAACCCACTATCACAACAATTATTATGGTTTTTGAAGCCCCAAGATATGCATTATATGTGTTTATGATGACCTCCCATACCCATAACACAATTTTAAAATTAATCTCCAAGAAAAATATCAAATTATGATGTTTTTCTTCATAATCATGGTAGTAAATGTCATATAGAGGATCCTCATATAACTGTCCATTGACAATGATTTGACAAAGACTCCCCTTCTTAGGGTTATATCCAATTCTATTATTTCAATCCTTAAATATTATGCTCACCACCCCCATCAATATCTCTTTTGTGTTGCACAAAACTATAGTAGTCAAGATCTTGATCCTCCTGGACTAGAGAAAATTTATCCATAACAATCAATGGGATGTGCTCCAGAATTGGAGTTACCATGTGATACCTTGAAATGCCTTGAATACAATTTCTTTCTCTCACCCTTAATACAATAAAATGGAAACTAATTATTCAAAGAAATACGACTTCCCAACACTATGTTATACCAGATCTATTGAATCCAGGGAATCAAACATTTTCGCTGGTAACAATGCCAATCGTCAGCTCCTAAAATTGCACTTTGAAATATGAAGTCCCACATAACAACCAAGGCAAGCTCAATTCTACTCAAGAGTTATCACTACCACCAAATTTTCTCAAACCACATACTACTAATATGCCAAAGGGATCTTAGCAAGTGGATCCATTGCCCTCACTAGTTCCTCCAACATTTATACATAATGCATATGAGACATAGCATGTTAGTATCTCATATTCAATAAATTTTGTATAGGACACTAGTTGTTCTTTTAATTAAACTCCAATCCAACTTATATTCCATTAATTTAACATAAATGAGATGTCACACAATGACATAATGTTTACTATAGAAACCCAAATGGGAAAAACAAAATTCAATGGTTACTCAATTCTCATTTTGAGAATCTTTGGTTACAATGTAACTCATGGATCTTTGTGCATACTTTCCTCTTTTGCCAAAATACCCTTTGAGAGTCATGTCACAAGGACAAATAGGATATCCTGGGGGTAATGGGAAGGCCAAGAGACCAACCTTTTAGTTCCCATTGCTCTCTCTCTTTATTGCTCCTATTTTCATTTTTTTATTTTATTTTGTTTTACTTTTCTTTCTTTGTCTCATTTAATTTATAAAATTTGCACTGTCCTTTATTATATAACCTTCATTAATTTTTAAATTACACTTGTAGGTATTGATTCTTACAATCATTCTCATGTTCAGATCCATTTCAAATCAGGCCTCCCCATTGAGAGGCTTTTTGTTGTCCAAAATATTAGAGGACCAATCTAGAACAATGTGCCATCTTTTTGTTTCTCTTGAACATGGATCTAACTATGAATGTTGGATTTCATTACTGGCTCGAGTTCTTGCTATGGATTTATCTCTAGTTCCTAGATTTATTTTTCCTTCATTACAAAAGTATCCTCATTGACTCTAATCTCTAAGAAATATTAAGATCCAACTCTTCACTCAGAATTCATTCCCATCTTTAGAGTGCAAGTCTCTTGCATTTTCATACTTGGATACAATCTATCTTGGAAGTTAATGAATCCAAGTAGAATTATGGTTTTATTGTTCAGTGTGAATCCAACAAGCTATGCTATCATGTAGCAATTCCACAATAGGATGTGTGAATGACCTCCTTCTACTAGGACCAATTGGTTCCTAGCATGGAAACAATTTTCTTATGTTTCACATGCTTACCAACACTCTATCCATGCAACAACTTCACTTGGATGACCTCCTTAGTGTGAAATCATAGCACCTTGTATAAGTGGCTCAAAAATCAAATTTTAATTTTTTCTAAATAAATATATGTCGTCGCAAGAGAGACGACCTCAAAAAATCTTGCGACGAAATTGTTATACAAATTACGAAAAATTGTATAGTAATTTCGTCGCAATATACCATGTTCTCGTCACTCTTGCGACGATCCCTTCGATAGTTGATTCATCTGAAACTTTCTTTTGTTTTTCGATCTTGTGACAATATTCCTTTATTGTTGGGTGTGTGACGTTCTCCCTCTATTGTCTCTCTTGTGACGATCTCTCTAACCTGTCGCTCGTGCGACGATATCTCCACATTGTCTCATTTGCGACGATTTTCATCGCTAGTCGCTCTTGCAACGATTTCCCTCCTTTGTCGCTCTTTAGAAGATTTCCCTACTTAGTCATTCTAGTGACAGTATTTATTCTTTGTCACTTTTGTGACAACTCCCTAGTTTCGTCTCTCTTGCGATGTTGTGTCAGGTTTGTCGCACGTGCCACATCATGTGAAGCAACGTTTGGGAGACCTAAGATTCATCGCAATATCCACGACATAACATTGAAATAGTCATTGCAAAATGACCCAAATTTGCTAGTGTTGGTTTACCCTCTCTGTCTTCCCATCAATTTGAGGGTGATAGGTTGTACTAAATAAAAATTTAGTTTCAAAACCAACAAACAGAGATTTTCAAAAGTTTGAAGTAAATTTTGTATCTCTATTAGATATGATTTCCTTAGGCATGCCATGCAGTCTAAATATTTCTTTCATGAAAATACTGGCAATATTTATTTCCTTGCAAGTTGATTTGACCGGAATAAAGTGAGCAACATTGTTCAGTTTGTCCACAACTACTATGATGGCATCAATCTGTTTGGTTGATTTTGGTAACTCTGTGATGAAATCCATGGAAATGGTTTCCCATTTCCATTCTAGGATTGGTAGGGGCTGCAACATCCCTTATAGATGTCGATGTTATGCCTTAACCTATTGACATTCTAGACATTTAGCTAAGTAATCAGTTATGTCATTTTTCATTCTAAGCCAATAAAATAGTTTCCTAGTGGCTATGATCATTTTATGATAACCAGGATGTTATGTATATGGTATTTTGTGTAGTTCATCCATTATGAACCTTTTCAAGTCATCACAATTTGGAATATACAACCTACCTTTGTAAGTTAGCAAGCCATCATTCAACAATTGATAACCCTCATACTTCAACCCTATGGGCTCTTGCTCTAAGTATGATTTCACAATATTGAAAAATGCATATGTTTCTTGTGCACTTTTGACTCTCTCCTTAACGTCTGATTCACAAGTTCTTATAGCTTCCAAGTGATTCACTTTCATACTTCTACTAAGGGAATCAACCACCCTATTTTATTTTCCTTTGATATGTTTGATTTCAAAATCAAACTCACAAAGGAGAGCCATCCATCTAGCTTGTCTAGCATTGAGTTTTGGTTGATCAAACAAATATCTCAACCCACTATGGTCTATCATAAGTACAAATCTTCAACCTAGGAGGTAATTCCTCCACATTTTTAAAGCATGCAATATGGCAGTCAATTCCAAATCGTGGGTCACATAATTGATTTTATGCTCGTTCAATTTTATGGATTCATAGAAAATCACATGTCCTTCTTGTATAAGGACTCCTCCAAGCCCTTCCTTGTCGGCATTTGTACACATAAGGAAGTTCTTTTTTCCGTCTGCAATATTCAACACAGGTACATTGGTTAGAAGGTATTTCAGCTATTGGAATATCCCTTCACATTCTGATGTCCAAATGAATTTAACTCTGTTTTTCTGAAGGGGGGGTGATTGGGAAACTGATCTTGGAAAATACCTTTGTGAACCTTCTATAGTATCTTGATAGGCCCATAAAGGGTCTGATATCAGATATATCCTTTTGGTAGGCCAATCCATAATGGATTTGATCTTTTCAAGATCAACTGCCACTCCTTCTACAGAAATAACATGGCCTAAGTAATGGACTTGTTTTTGGAAAAAGACACACTTACTAAACTTAGCATAGAGTTGATGTTCTCTTAGAACTTGAAGCACTAACTTGAGATGTTCTTCATTTTCTTCCCTACTCTTAGAATAGCTTATGACATCATCAATGAAAACCAACACAAATCTATCAAATAACTTACTAAGTACATTATTCATTAAGCACATAAAAGTGGTTGGTGCATTGGTAAGCCCAAATGGCACCACCACAAATTCATAGTACCCATATCTTATCCTAAAAGTTGTTTTGTGGATGTCTTCATCTGTAATTTTTACTTGATGGTATCCAGACCTCAAGTCAATCTTGGAGAAAATTGTAGCACCCCTTAATTGGTCAAACAAGTCATCGATCCTTGGCAAGGGATACTTATTCTTAATGGTCATCTTATTAAGTTGTTTATAGTCTATGCACAACCTAAGTGTGCCATCCTTATTTTTCACAAACAAGGTTGGTTCTCCCCATGGAGACACACTAGGCTGATGTATCATTTTTCCAACATCTCCTTTAGTTGTAGTTTGAGCTCAACTAGCTCTGGTGTACTCATTCTATAGGGTGTTCTAGACACTGGCACCGCTCCTAGTACAATCTCTATTGAAAAGTCAATATCTCTTCTTGGAGGTAAACCCAGTACCTCTTCTGGAAACACATATTTATACTTTCTTAATATGGGATGGTCCTCTACGATTGGTTTATGGTTCTCAACAGAGCTCAACACTTGTATTGCATACAAAAGACGTCCTTTTCTACAATACTTCTTCACTTGAAAGGATGATATTTGTCTCACTGAGACAAGATTTTGAATTTCTTGTAGGGTTATTTTTCTCCCTTCTTCATCTTCACACTCCAAAGTTTTATTGTAATAGTCCAACTTGGTTTTATGGGCATCCAACCAGTCCATGCCCATCAGCAGGTCATAATATCCTAAAGGGAGAATGTTTAGGGTTGTTTGGGTGGGTAATCCATTCATAATGAATTGGCATGTTGGTATGACCTTTGTTACCTTTCTTTTGGTTCCAGTGGCTAGTTTTACTAGCCATGATTTAAATTTCTCAACAATTTGAGGGGAAAAATAACTCAAATTAGAACCAAGGTCAATTAAAATGGAAACCAATTGGTTGGAAATCATACCTTCCATCTCCACCACGAAAGCTTGGTGGTCAACTTGTCTATTATCCAAGGCTCCATAAATTTGTGGCATGCTCCTAGCCACATCATTGACTGTGGTATCCTCATGGATGTTGTAGACCCTCCTATTGTCTTTTTTCCTATGTGGGCAGTCTCTCAGTAGATTTTATTCTTCACAACCCCAACATTTCAAGGGTTATTTCTTGGTATTATCAGTCTTACCTGGGGTTGTTCCAAAGGGTTTCTTACCACTATGAGATGGAAAATTCTGTTGATATACACTTTTAGTAGGAAGGCCCATCTTAGAAATTTTCCCATGATTCTTAAATCTTGAGGATTTAAACCCCTTCTTCTTGAATTCCAAATTATTTTTCTTCTTCCAGTCTTTATGAGGTTTTGCCTTATTCTTGAATTTCTCATAGTAGTACCTTATCTTTTGGATAGTGTCTTCTAAAGTCTTTGGTTCATCAAATTCAATTCTGTCTCGGAAGGACTGAGGCAATACACTAATAAATCGTTGCATCTTTACCTTTTCATCCTTTATGTAGGGCACATACCTTATCAGCTCAAGAAATTTGTTGATATATTCATCTATTGTGAGTTGTCCTAGCTTTAGTTCATAAAACTCCTTGGTCTTCCCATCAAAGTATTTTTCTGAAAGATACTTCTTCTTGAAGTACTTCTCAAAATGTTTCCATGACAAGTCCTTCTCATGGATTCCTTTCAAATTCCTAAGGTCCTCACCAAATGGAGGCCTTTCCATTCAAGTTGAAAATGGGTATTCGAGCCTTTAAGTTTTCAGAGTAGTCATGGACTCTGAAGTACTTCTTCAAGCCAAGTAGCCAAACTTTTGCTTCTTCTCCCTTTTTTATTTCTCCATCGAAAGTGGGTGGTTTGGATTTCTTAAAATCTTCATGGTCATGGCTCTTGGAATGTTTCCTCTTCTTTCTTCTCCTATGGG
Organism: Picea engelmannii; assembly: GCA_009831015.1. Classification (NCBI taxonomy): domain Eukaryota; kingdom Viridiplantae; phylum Streptophyta; class Pinopsida; order Pinales; family Pinaceae; genus Picea; species Picea engelmannii. The sequence continues at coordinate 330,966 of ML797211.1, read as the reverse complement.
AAGGTGAACTAGTCTTGCTACTAGAAGAATCCTTGGAGTTGTCAGTTTCCTCACTAAAGGATTATTTTGTTGAGTGTCTCTTGGCTCCATGTTGGGCCTTCTTTAAGGTGCTCCTCCTTGTGTGGCCACTTTCAAGACCATGCTTTTGTATTGCAGGTGGACTTTGATTTTTCTTAGTATGATGTTTTTCCACGTGACTGGCTGCCAGTCCATGTTGCAATTGGCTGTGTATATCTGATAGACTTTGTAGTAGGACTACGTCAATTTCAATTTATTTTCCTATTCTTTTATCATCCTTTCATTGTCATCCTTACAAATCTGTAATTCCTCCATGAGGCTTCTTACGGTTTCAGCCAAATTTCGAGGGGTCTCCACTTCCCTCCTCTCATCAGATTCCTCTTCTCTATTGTGGGAGCTTTCCCCCAACTCATGGGGTGTCACCATCCTTTACGTTGTAGTTTTCTTGTTGTCCACTGACTGCTTGAGTGCTAATAAAACATTTTATGTTAGTTAATTTTCTACTAGTTTATGAACAACACATAGGATTTGTAAGGTGAAGTCAACTTCTTTATTTGGAACACTAGTAACACACAATTCAGATTTTCAAAACATATGACAACAATAGAAGGTTCCATTCCTCTCTTCATTAGAGGTTTAAATAATCTCCTTATGAATGGGGTAAGATAGGGTGTTACCCCTTAAAACTTCTCTAATAAAATTTTATGTGAATCGTTCATGAGCCCAAGCAGGCCAAGTGTTGGTGTCTGCTCTGATACCACTTTGTAACACACCTGGCCCCTAAAGTACCTTTTTAAGGGATGGGGCATCAAAATTTATTTTTTCTCAATCATCTTGAATCCTCTTCTTGATATCTCCATCACCTTATGCTCGTCAAGAGTTTTCTAAGGACTATTACCATGCTCAAATCTTAGCTCTGGATTGGAAGTTATCCCCTTCTGAAGTTCTTCGGGAATCATTGATCAAAGGCCACATGGAACCCACGTGGGTTCACCTCATTCGAACCATCCCACCTAGTACAGTCTCGACCAAGATCGTCATCCTTTAGCGATGACATGGTCATTGGAGAGGTTGTTATAGGAAATATTTCTGGAGTTTCGAAGTCCTGAAATTCCCTAGCACTCTTGTATCTATGGTGGAGATTAATCCACCATTAAATCCAGTGGCTGAGATTCTCCCTCATACAACACCTAGGCTTAATGGATTTCATCATTCGTCGCTTCAGTGTTGAACGCCCTTTTCTCTATTTGAATGTCCTCTGGAGTCTTGAAAACCCGGAATCATTCCATGTGGCTCCGACATTTGGCCCTTTCGACTCATCCAATATAGCACACCCAAACCTCCAGAGTTATGAAACCCAAACTCCCAAAGGGTCCACACTTACACATGGTGGCGCGTTAAATGTAGAGGAAGGGACATGTAGGTTTGGGCCTTTGGCCGGCTAACCCCAACGCCCCAACTTCCCATTTTTTTTGAACTCTTAGTGCCCCGGGGCATTCCACCAACTACTAGTCTAAGAGAGCATGTGAAAGGGTGTTAACACGCAACATAGGGCAAAGATGACACATGGTCCCTTCAATGGGTGACACGTGTCATGTTCCAATTAGCATAAAAGGTCTATAAAAGGCACAAATCAAGATGACACATGGCATGTTGAACATGGGTCCACGTCACCCTAAGTGATGTCAGTGAGCCACATCAGTCCGGACTAACAACCTCTGGGACTCTCTAGTTTCTCCTTCCTAAAAAATTGTCTAGAGCTTCGAAGCCCAAACTCTCGCCAACAACCTCCCAATACCCCTTTTATCCCATGGTAGAGATAGGTCCACATATATTCATAGATCTACGATCTCTGTCGCTTCACGACTTCAGCATTCAGGAGCTTGGTTGTCTAGTTTCCTTTTTACTCCATGAGTGGTCAACGTCGGAGTGACCATGGTCTAGATCCAATGGTCAAGAGGTATCTTGATACATCCTTAGATCGACGGTCCTCGTCACTTCACAACTTTGTCATTGGAGGGTTTTTCTCATTTTTCACTCTTGTCCTCCCAGAGTGGTCAATTCTGAATTGACCATGACGTAGATCCAACGGCCAGGGAAGATCACAAAGCATCCTTGGATCAACGGTTCTCATCACTTCACGAGTTCGGCATTCAGGGGTTGTACCCGTTTAACACTCCCTTTCTCTCAGAGTGGTCAATGTCGGACTGACCACGACGTAGATCCAACGGTCAAGGAAGATCCCGAAGATCCTCATATCTATGGCTCGCGTTACTTTATGACAAGGAAGTGGATTATGGTTTAACGATGGGACAAGTTCCATGGTCATAGTCAAGGAAGCCATCAAATGTTGGTCAACCTCATTGGTAACCATACTAGCAGGTTTCCTTCGATTGATTTCAAAGGTTGTAAAGTCATAACATCCCAGAGTTCCGAAGACAAAATAGCTTAGCTTCTTTCAAACCTAGTGAAGGGTTCCAAGGTCTTGGTCATGTTGATTCCTTGACAAGTCTTGAGGTTGCACACTCAACTCTTAGTTGTGATTTGGTTAGGGACATGGACATGAGCCCTTAGTCACACAGACGACTAGTTTGAAGGAGGCGCCCTCCCTCCACAGAGCTTGATTTTAGTAACCTATGAAGGTAAATTCGAGGGGTCGACAACACTGAAGTATTCCAGTGAAATTTTCCCTGACTCTTACATTAAAAAATCAATCCTTGGGAAAAAAATACCTTAAGGATTTTCCAACCAGCACGAAGACCATAAACTTATTTCTAAATTCATCTAAGGACCCATGTCTAATATTTCTCCTGCTACTAAGTAGAGGCAAATAGAAACCATTCAAATACAAGGGCTCACAGAAAAGAAATAAGCATCTCTAATAATTAATCAAACAATGCAAATTTTAGTCATAGACACAGGAATCCAACCACTCATTTCAATTCTAGTACACTGATAAGGAATACTTATCAAGAAACCAAATAGTGAAGCAACTGCTGAGAGGGGTGTCCATTTCCACCAAACCGTAGGCACAAAAAATCCTCGACAGATTTACCGTTGGCCACCCCCTAGCTAGATCATGATGCTCTGAGAGAGACTCTTCCTTCTTGTTTAGAGACAAACAGGGACAGAGGCCACTCTCCTCCTCCCACGAGAACTTGGCCAAACAGTATTTTTCTCCACCAAGCAAGGGGGCCTGGAACGAGTGCTTCCTCAGTCACTCGTCTTCTCTGCAATCCCATTTATCATCTTGGACTGAAAACGTTTCCAGAAAATTCTTGCACCCAAAGAAAACTTTTTTTTAGTTCTCTTCAGAACTAGAGAGTTGCACATGCTCTTCTCCTTCAAAAAAATGGTATGTCAACTCATCTTCTTCGCAATCCTCACTTCTTCCCATGAATCCCCTTCTTTTCTTTCCTTCCTCAGCAAGAATGCGTGGGTCCATATCCCCATTTCGTGGTCAGGTCAGGAAGTTTTTCATATGGGTACTCTGCGCATCTCCTCATTGACTCTTGAGGAGGAATTTCTAACTACCAACCTGATTGGTAATTTATTTCTGGGTCAAAGGATTGTTCTGGGTCTGAATAATTTAAATCCAGTAAGGTACTAGTCTGGTGGGGGTCATCTCAACCATTTTTGGTTCCCCTCACCATCTCTCTCATGGATCATGATCTACCTTGGAAAACCCCTTCAGTCGTTATGCAACATTATCCATTTTATTTAATAACAGAAATACATACATTACCTTTTATACCAAAAAGATTCATCAATTCCAACATCCACACATATTCAATCTTCCCATAGTCTTTTGGCAAGTTATAGTTATATTTATAAGCTGGAGGAAACAAGGGTATTAGAATGAGGGTGTGCCAAATGGAATAGTGAGCTAAATTCTTTCCGAAAGAAGCTCTATGGAATAGAGAAAATGACTTCCATCTACAGTATGAATACATGAATTGGTCCTTGAAAGCAGAGCACCAGGTGGACAACAAGCTTCCAATAACAAAGGCTTGGAGATTTTTGAAGAATTTTGAATTGTACATGGTAAATAATGCACTGAGGACAATGCATAAATAAGGCGAGGGGAATGTAATACCCCTAGGTTGAACCCCAATTGTAAATGTAAATGTAAAAATGATTATAACCTAGTGAGTTGATGATACAGGGTCTTTGGTCTAGTTCTGGACGCATTTAATCAGTGCGCGAGAATATCATACCAAAAGAAGAGTGTGTGATCTTAAGGCCAGGTGTAACACATCCACTACCTTATTAAAAAAAAATCGGCCTTTTTCTTCTTTTCTCCGAGGAACGAAATTCCCCGAATCCCTATGGGGCCTGATACAGGCCCTGCCATCCCTTATCTGTACTCATATGATCGGCGACTATGGCCACAGGCCTTATCAAAGAGGTGCTCATCGGCTTTCGCGATTCGGGAAATCGTGATGCATGTATTTCTTTTTCTCTCTTGTTTTTCGAAGGGCCGAAACCCGAAACGGATCTAACCTCTTAACGAGATTAACAGAAACCCAGGTTAAGTCTGGGTACTTTACCCTTCGGGATTTTTCATATCGGAATTTCGATAGGTGCAATGATAGGAGGTCTCACACCTGGGTTTCCCAGGAGCCGAAACTCTGAAACCTATATATATATATATATATATATATATATATATATATATATATATATATATATATATATATATATATATATATATATATATATGTCTCTCAGCCTATTTCGAGAATTCGCATACCAAGATTTCGAGATATGCGACGACAGGAGGTCTCGCACCTGGATTTCCCGAGAGCCGAAACTCTGAAACCTTCATACATATATATATGTCGCTTAGCCTATTTCGGGAATTCGCAAACCGTTTTTTCGGGACTGGCGAGCACAAGAAAACTTACCGTTAGGTATCTCGGGTGCCAAAATACCAAAACACCAAATACTATCCGTGCTAAGCCATTTCGGCATTTCTCCTTTCAAGATTTTGCGTTATAAAATGTCAAGGGGTTCATGTCGTTCGGTACTCCGGAAGCCGAAACACCGAAGTATCAGATTTATGCGCACTAGGCCATCTCGGGGTTTCACATATTGAGATTTCAGGATGTGCGAGGGTAGAAGGTCTCATACCCAGATCCTTCGGGAGCCGAAACTTCGAAATACCAAACTCTAAACTCTGAAGCATCAAGATTTCGCGCACTACATCACATCGGAACTTTCCCCATCGGGGTTTTGCATCTAGTAGGTACAGGGAACAAAAAATGTCCTTTGGGGGTCTCGGGTACCGAAACACCAAAACACCCAAGGCTATACGTACTCATCCATTTCGGCATTTCGCCTATCGAGGTTTTGGGGCTGGTAAGTACAGGGGAAACTTACCCTTGTGTCTTCCGGGTACCAAAACGTCGAAACGCAGATCCAAGTCACACTATGCCATATCGGGATTTTGCAAGTCGGGACTTTGCAATACAAGAGGGCGAAGATTCACACCCTTCGATTTCCCGAGTACCGAAAAGACGATACACCCACTCGTCATACACTTGACCAAAATTTGGGATTTCACGGATCGGAGATTCGCGATGTGTGCAGACAGGAGGTCTCGCATCTAGATCTTTCAGGAGCCGAAACTCTAAAGTTCCAACTCTTAACCTGTGCATCTATTTCAGGATTTCACCCATCGGAATTTCGTTGGTCGAGGGTTCAGGACTTGCGAGTACAAGGAACTCGCCTCTAGGTATCCCGAGTATCGAAACTCCGAGATCTTATAACTTCTCCATACTATTATCATTTCAAGATTTCGCAAGTCAGGGTTTCGGGACTTGCGAGTACAAGGGAATACTCCCTTGGGTATTTCGAGTGTCGAAACACCGAAATTTCCTAACTCATCCACACGTCGTCATTTCGGGTTTTCGGGTCTTGCGAGTATAGGAGAACTCACACTTAGGTGCCCCGGGTGCTGAAACTCTGAAAACTCATAACTTACCCACACGCTAGCATTTCTGGATTTCGCAAGTCGGGGTTTCAGGACTTGCGAGTACAAGGGAATATGCCCTTGAGTATTCCGGGTACCGAAATGCCAAAATATTGTAACATATCCGCGCATTGTCCTTCTGGTATTTTGCAAGTCGGGATTTCGAGACTTGTGAGTACAAGGAATCTCATACTTAGGTACCCCGGATGCCGAAACACCGAAATGTCTAAAGTCTAAGAGGACCATTCTCTCTCGTGCAGGGTTTTTTCAAACTTACGCCATAAAATCCTCCAACGGATTCTTGGGTAAACTTTTAAAAGGGGGTGTCCCTATGGGAATATCTATCCAGGGCATTACTTGAGACAAATAAAGGAATAGATTTCCCGAGAACAGACTTGAATACTAAATCCATTCAAAATACACACACACACACACACACACACACATATATATATAAATCATATGTGGTCTTTCCAATATAAGCAGGCAACCACCATTTCTAATCAAAACACCATACAGACAGTCTTATACTGAAATCATTCATAATTTCACAAACCATGAGCATACATGTTAGAATATTTAAATTCAAGATACAAGATATAACACTTATTAGAAAAACACCAGGTGTGATGCAACTACTGAGAGGGGTGCTTGTTTCCACCCAACTGTAGGCTCAGCGATTCTTAATGGATTTACCACTAGCCACCCCCGAGCTGAGACCATGATGCTATGAGATTGAATCTCTGTTCGTCAGAAGTCGAGAACAAAGGTTACTCTCTTTCTTATCTACTCAACAATCACTCTGTATCATTTTCCAGAGTTCTTCCGATTTATCCCCTCTTGCGATCTCCATCGTGACTGCCCCCCTTCCACACCTCTTTCCTGCCTTTTCTTTTCTGGCGAGGTTGTGTGTGGCACGAACTTCCCTGCGATGGTCAGGTCTAAGGCCTCCATGGATGAGCAGTTCACCCCCATCCCTCATTAACTCATGAGGAGCCTCTTCACCTACCAACCTGGTGAGTAATTCATTTCGGGGCCAGCGAGCTGCTCTTGGTTCTCCGAGACAGTGAAGACCAAATACAGTATTGGTTTCGGTGGAAGTTAACGACACCATTCTAGGTGCCTTCTAGCACCTTTCTTCAGCCATCATGGTCTCTTTTTCAGCACACCCCCCTCTCAGCAGTCCTGCAACATAAATTCATAACATTATTTACATGCATCGACCTTTTACACAAGGTCCAATCAAAACACACATTCACATCCTTGAGTTTGCCACAGTTCTTGGCGAGTATAGTTATTTTTACAGACTGGGGTAAACGGGATGTTACAATTTCCTCCCCCTTAAAGGAATATCGTCCTCGATGTTCTATCTATCAAAATGACATGTATGTACAGAGGTAAACAAAATCGGATATGTCTGTTTCATGGCATCCTCCATTTCCCATGTAGCCTCATTTGGACCAAAATGTCTCCACTACAACTTGACTTGTGCAATGGTTCGGTTCCGGAGCGGGGTTTCCTTTTTGTCCAGTATGCATTGAGGTTTTGGTAGGAATTCTCCCTCCGGTTCCACCTGGATCATAGACCAGTCAATTATATGATTAGAATCGTGTACATATTTCTTCAATAATGAAACATGGAAAAAATTATGTGCTTTTACGGTGGGAGGAAGTGCTAGCCTATAGGCTACAGGTCCCACTCTATGTAGAACCTCAAAGGGTCCACAATACCAAGGTCCCAACTTGGCACAAGCTCCCATTTTCAGGGAACTCTTCCTGGGCCTAACTCTGAGATATACATGGTCTCCCGTCTTGAACTCTCTTGAAGTTCTCTTTTGGTCTGCATAACTTTTCTATTGGTTCTGAGCGACCTTTGTGTTTTGTTTTATCTGAATCACTTGTTGTTCCATTTATTTCAACATGTCGGGTCCAAAATAAATTTTGTTTACAGGATTACTCCAACAGACTGGAGTGTTACACGGCCTACCATAGAGGACTTCAAAGGGACTCATCTTTAAGGGTGCTTGGTAGTCGTTGTTATAGGCGAATTCCACCAGTGGCAGGTAGTCTTCCCACTTCTTGGGTTGATGCATTACATGCATCCTTAACATGTATTCTAGTATTTGGTTCACTCTTTCTATATGTCCGTGGGTTTGAGGGTGACAAGCGGTGCTAAACAACAACTTGGTCTCTAAACCAGCCATCAGTGATTTCCAAAAGTTGGAAGTAAATTTCGTGTCTCGGTCAGACACGATCTCTTTCAGCATACCATGCAGTATGAATATCTCCTTCATGAATACCTGGGCAATGTCTATTTCCTTGCAAGTCGACTTGACGGGGATGAAATGAGCAGACTTACTCAATTTTTCCACCACTACCATAATGGCATCATTTTTTTTTGTCAAGGTCGGCAATCCAGTAATGAAATCCATGGAGATGGTTTACCATTTCCATTCTGGGATTGGTAAAGGTTGCAATAATCTTGTTGGGTGTCGATGTTCTGCTTTAACCTGTTGGCACTCTATGCATTTGGCCAAGTACTCAGCTATATCTTTCTTCAACCCCGGCCAGTAGAATTGTTTCCTGGTGGTCGTGATCATCTTCTGGTATCCTGGATGACCAGTATAGGGTCTTTTATGTAGTTCATCCAGTATGAACCTCTTCAAGTCATCACAATCTGGAATGTACAATCTTCTTCTGTAAATGAGCAGACCTCCTTCGGTCATCTGGTAGCCTTCATATTTTACCTCGGTGGGTTCTTGCTGTAGGTACAAGGTCACGGTCTGGAAAAATGGGTCTGTCTTTTGTGCATTTCTGACTCTTTCCTTGACATCCGTCTCACAGGTGCTCACCACTGCTAGGTGAATTGTTTTCATGCTTCTGCTAAGGGCATCGGCCACCCTATTTTCTTTTCCTTTAATATGTTTGATTTCGAAATCAAACTCTCTAAGGAGAGTCATCCACCTAGCTTGTCTAGCATTGAGGTTCAATTGGTCAAAAAAATATCGCAGTCCACAGTGATCTGTCATAAGTACAGATTTCCTTCCCATGAGGTAATGCCTCCACATTTTTAAGGCGTGCACTATAGCGGCCAGCTCCAGATCATGGGTCACATAGTTGACTTTGTGCTTGTTCAATTTTTGGGACTCATAGCAGACCACACTTCCTCCCTACATAAGGAATCCTCCGAGCCCTTCCTTACAGGTGTCTATGCACACGAGGAAGACAGCTTCAGGATCAACGATATTCAACACGGGTGCATGGGTCAGTAGATGTTTCAGGGTTTGAAATCTTTCTTCACATTTCTGTGTCCACATAAAAATTTTCCCCTTCTTCTAGAGGGCAGTGATTGGACAACCAATCTTGGAGAATCCTTTTATAAATATTCTATAGTAACCTACTAATCCCATAAAGAATCTGACATCTGAAACATCCTTTGGGGTAGGCCATTCCATGATAGACCTGATCTTGTCGGGGTCTACTGCTACTCCTTCTTCGGATAGAACATGGCCCAAGTAATGTATTTGCTTCTGGAAGAATTCACATTTGTTGAATTTGGCATAGAGCTGATGTTCTCTTAGCACTTGCAGCACAAGCCTAAGATGCTCTTCATGTTCTTCTCCATTCTTCGAGTAAATTAATATGTCATCAATAAAAACCAGCACAAATTTGTCTAGAAATTTGTTGAGTACAATGTTCATCAAGCACATGAAAGTGGCAGGGGCATTGGTTAACCCAAATGTCACTACCACGAACTCATAGTGACCATACCGTGTCTGGAAGGCATTTTTATGGATGTCTTCACCCTTGATTCGGACTTGATGGTATCCCGACCTCAAGTCGATCTTTGAGAAAATAGACGCACCCCCCAATTGGTCGAACAGGTCATCGATCCTGGGCAAGGGGTACTTGTTCTTTATGGTTACCTTATTAAGTTGTCTATAATCTACACATAGTCTAAGGGTACCATCCTTCTTTTTCACAAACAGGAATGGTGCTCCCCATGGAGACATGCTGGGCCGGATATAGCCCTTATCCATCATTTCTCTTAATTGCAATTTGAGTTCAACTAACCCGGGTGTGCTCATCCGGTAGGGTGTCCTAGACACTGGCACCACTCCTGGTGTAAGTTCTATTGAGAAGTCTATGTCTTTTCTCGAAGGTAGACCCGGTACCTCTTCCGGAAACACATCTTTGTATTCTCTCAGGGTAGGGTGGTATTCGAGACTTGGTTTGTCATCTTCAATAGTTTTCAACACATGTATTTCATATAGGGGACATCCTTTTCGGCAATACTTTCTCATTTGTAGAGCTGATATTTGTCTCACCGAGACAGGTTTTCGGATCCCTTGAAGGGTTATCCTTTTCCCTTCTTTACTTACACATTCTAAGGTTTTATGGTAACAGTCCAATCTGGCTTTATGGGCGGCTAGCCAGTCCATACCAATCAATAGATCATACAATCCCAAGGGTAATATGTTAAGGGTTTCTTGGGTGGGGAATTCACTCAACATTAATTGGCAGGTTGCTATGACCTCTGCTACCCTTCTTTTGGTTCCAGTGGCTAACTGTACTGACCATGGCTTGGTATGCTTATGTGGCTATAGTTTACACCTATCAACAGTCTTAGGGGCTATATAACTCAAATTTGAACTAGGGTTAATCAAAATAGACACTAGATGGTTGGAAATCATACCTTCTATTTCCACCACTGAAGCTTGGTGATCAGCTTGGTTATTATCCAAGGCTACATAAATTTGTAGCACACTCCTGGCCACATCATTGACGGTGGTAGCTTCCTGGATGTTATAAATTCTTTGAATATTCTGTTGTCGGTGTGGACAGTCTCTCAGTAGATGTTCTTCTCTGCAACCCCAACATTTCAAAGGTTATCTCTTTGGGTTATTAGTCTTCACTGGTATGGATCCAGAAGTTTTATCTCCACCCAAGGAGGGAAAATTCTGCTGGTGTACACTCCGGGCTGGGAAGCTCATTCTTGGGTTCTTCTTATAGTTCTTAAATCCTGGGGATTTAATCCCCTTTTTCTGAAATCTTGAACTATTCTTTTGTTTCCATCCTTCGCGAGGTTCTGTTCGATGTCCAAACTGTTCATGACAATAGGTTTCCTTTCGGATAGTGCCTTCTAGGGTCTTTGGCTCATCAAATTCGATTCTGTTCCGATAGTCCTTAGGTAGTCCGTTGATGAAGCGTTGCACCTTTGCCTTTTCTACTTTTATATAAGGTACATACCTCAACAATTCGAGGAATTTGTTGACATATTATTCTATAGTGAGTTGCCCCGGTTTGAGTTCATAAAAATCTTTAGTCTTCTCGTCGAAATATTTTTCCGACAAATACTTCTTTCGGAAGTATTTCTCAAATTGCTCCCAAGACAAGTCCTCTTCGCGAACCCCTTTCACATTCTTAAGGTCTTCCCACCAAATGGAATCCTTTTCGTTCAAGTTGAAGGTGGCCACTCGGGCCTTCGAATTTTCTGAAAAGTCATGGACTCTAAAATACTTCTTTAGTCCAAGCAGTCAGGCCTCTGCTTCCTCTCCCTTCTTTATTTCACCATTGAAGGAGCATGGTTTGGCCTTCCTGAATTCTTCAAATTTATGACCCTTGGAAAGCTTTCGCTTCTTCTGTCTTCTTTGGGAATAAGAACTAGTTCTGCTGCTAGAAGAGCCCTCCAAACCGCCAACTTCCTTCCTAGAGGAATCGTCCGTCGCTTGTCTTTTACCTCTGGGATGGACCTTTTTTGAGGTGCTCCTCTCAGTGTGGCCACTGATATGACCATGTTTTTGTATCTCAGGTTCATGTTGCATTTTTCTTTGTAGGTCGAATAAGCTTTGCAGTAAAACTGCGTTAATTTCTGTTTGCTTCTCTTGTTCTTTCATCATCTTCTCATTGTCAGCCTTGCAGCTTTGTAATTCAACCATGAGGCTCCTCACAGTCTCAGCTAGATCTGGAGGGGTCCCTATTTCCCTCTTTTCGTCAGACTCTTCATCTCTATTGTGGGAGCCCTCCCCCACTTCATGGTGAGTCACCATTCTATACGTCTATAATTTCCCGCGGTTGATCTTTCACTTGTGTGCAAAAGAAAATCGTTGGGTGTTAGTCAATGTTTATATTCATTTATAACCAGTACATAATTCATATTTCTTTCACATCCATACACGCAATCGAGGTTTCTCATTTTTAACTTTGACCTTTTAATTAAGAAGGTTAAAACAGAGGGTTACTCCTTTTAGGAGTGTTTCGAACAGAGATTTTGCGCAACTCGTTCATGAGCCCAAGCAGGACAAGTGTTGTAACCATGCTCTGATACCAATTTGTACCACATCCACTACCTTATTCGAATTTTTTCGGCCTTTTTCTTCTTTTCTCCAAGGAACGAAATTCCCCGAATCCCTACGGGGCCTGATACAGACCCTGCCATCCCTTATCCGTACTCATATGATCGGCGACTATGGCCACAGGCCTTATCGGAGAGGTGCTCGTCGGCTTTCGCGATTTGGGAAATCGCAATGCATGTATTTCATTTTCTCTCTTATTTTTCGAAGGGTCGAAACCCGAAACGGATCTAACCGCTTAACGAGATTAACAACAACCCAGGTTAAGTCCGGGTACTTTACCCTTCAGGATTTCGCATACTGGAATTTCGGGAGGTGCAATGACAGGAGGTCTCACACCTGGGTTTCCCAGGAGCCGAAAATCCGAAACCTACATACATATATATACATATACATATATATATATATATATATATATATATATATATATATATATATATATATATATATATACATATATATATATATATATGTCACTCAACTTATTTCGGGAATTCGCATACCGGGATTTCGGGATATGCGACGACAAGAGGTCTCGCACCTGGGTTTCCTGGGAGTCGAAACTCCAAAACCTTCATACATATATATATATATATATATGTCGCTCAACCTATTTCGGGAATTCGCAAACCAGGTTTTCAGGACTGGCGAGCATAAGAAAACTTACCGTTAGGTATCCCGGGTGCCGAAATACTGAAACACCAAATACTATCCGTGCTAAGCCATTTCGGCATTTCTCCTTTCAAGATTTCGCATTATAAAACATCAAGAGGTTCATGCCCTTCGATACTCCGGAAGCCGAAACACCGAAGTATCAGATTTATGTGCACTAGGCCATCTCGAGGTTGTGCATATCAGGATTTCGGGATGTGCGAGGATAGAATGTCTCGTACCCAGATCCTTTGGGAGACGAAACTTCGAAATACCAAACTCTAAACTCTGAAGCATCAAGATTTCGCGCGCTACGCCACATCGGAACTTTTGCAATTAGTAGGTACACAGAATAAAAACTGTCCTTTGGGGGTCTCGAGTATCGAAACGCCAAAACACCCAAGGCTATACGTACTCAGCCATTTCGGCATTTCGCCTATTGGGATTTCGGGGCTGGCACATACAGGGGAAACTTACCCTTGTGTTTTCCGGGTACCAAAACGTCGAAACGTTGATCCAAGTCACACTATGCCATATCGGGATTTCACAAGTCGAGACTTCATGATACAAGAGGGTGAAGATTCACACCCTTCGATTTCCCAAGTACCGAAAATCCGATACACCCACTCGTCATACACTCGACCAAAATTTGGGATTTCGCAGATTGGAGATTCGCGATGTGCGCAGACATGAGGTCTCACATCTAAATCTTCCGGGAGTCGAAACTCCGAAGTACCAACTCTTAACCTGTGCATCTATTTCGGGATTTCACCCATTGGAATTTCGCGGGTCGGAGGTTCGGGACTTGCGAGTACAAGGAACTCGCCCCTAGGTATCCCGGGTACCGAAACTCCGAGATCTTATAACTTCTCCATACTATTATCATTTCGGGATTTCGCAAGTCGGGGTTTCAGGACTTTCGAGTACAAGGGAATACTCCCTTGGATATTCCAGGTGTCGAAACACCGAAATGTCCTAACTCATCCACACGTCGTCATTTCGGGTTTTTGTGAATCAGGTTTTCGGGTCTTGCGAGTACAGGAGAACTCGCACGTAGGTGCCCTAGGTGCCGAAACTCCGAAAACTTATAACTTACCCACACACTAGCATTTCTGGATTTCGCAAGTCGGGGTTTTGGGACTTGCAAGTACAAGGGAATACACCCTTGAGTATTACTGGTATCGAAATGCCGAAATATCGTAACATATTTGCGCATTGTCCTTTTGGGATTTCACAAGTCGGGATTTCGGGACTTGCGAATACAAGGAATTTCCTACTTAGGTACCCCGGATGCCGAAACACCGAAATGTCCTAAGTCTAAGAGGACCATTCTCTTTCGTGTAGGGTTTTTTCAGACTTACGCCATAAAATCCTCCGACAGATTCTTGGGTAAACTTTTAAAAGGGGGTGTCCCTGTGGGAAGATCTATCCAGGGCATTACTTGAGACAAATAAGGGAATAGATTTTCCGAGAACAGAATTGAATACTGAATCCGTTCAAAATATACATACATACATACATATATATATAGATATGCCGCCACCATTTCTGATCAAAACACCATACAAACAGTCTTATACTGAAATCATTAATAATTTCACAAACCATGAGTATACATGTCAGAATATTTAAATTCAAGATACAAGATATAACACTTATCAGAAAAACACCAGGTGTGATGCAACTGCTGAGAGGGGTGTTTGTTTCCACCCAACCGTAGGCTCAGCGATTCTGAATGGATTTACCACTAGCCACCCGTGAGTTGAGACCACGATGCTATGAGAATGAATCTTTGTTCGTCAGAAGTTGAGAACGAAGGTTACTCTCCTTCTTCTCTACTCAATAATCACTCTGTATCATTTTCCAGAGTTCTTCCGATTTCTCCCTTCTTGCGATCTCTGTCACGACTGTCCCCCCTTCCACACCTCTTTCTTGCCTTTTCTTTTCCGGCAAGGTTGTGTGTGGCCCTAACCTCCCCGCAGTGGTCAGGTCTGAGGCCTCCACGGATGGGCAGTTCACCCCCATCCCTCATTAACTCATGATGAGCCTCTTCACCTACCAACCTGGTGAGTAATTCATTTCGGGGCCAGCGAGCCGCTCTTGGTTCTCCAGGCCAATGAAGACCAAATACGGTATTGGTTTCGGTGGAAGTTAACGCCACCATTTCAGGTGCTTTCCACCACCTTTCTTCAGCCATCGTGGTCTCTTTTTCAGCACACCCCCCTCTCAATAGTCCTGCAACATAAATTCATTTACATTCATCAACCTTTTACACAAGGTCCAATTAAAACACACATTCACATCCTTGAGTTTTCCACAGTTCTTGGCGAGTATAGTTACTTTTACAGACTGGGGGAAACAGGGTGTTACACCAGGGAGCCTTTGTATATATATTGTGTTTTATAATCAGGTGAGCTAAGTTATTATAGGCTAGAATGCTTATATGATTATTAGGCCAGGGACGTTGGAATGCTAAAGGTCGTCGTGCCTATTATTGTAATATGTAAACACTCATATCATTAATAAAGTACATCATTGTTGCAGACCGAGCCACAAATGAGTATGGGGGAATAAATTCCACTAGGAAGGGAAAGGGGACTAAGAGCCTAGGAAGGGGCTAAGCTAGAGGGCTTAATTCCAAAGGAATATTATAATATTATTCCTAAATACTAAGGTATGGATATAACTTATGTTATCATAGTTCTTATGGAAAGGGAATGAATTACAAGTGGAGAGAATTGAGTTCCTTGAGGGCCATGTGTCATTAAGGGCACATGCACATATATGTGGGGGAAATTAGTCCATTTTCCCATTCACCATTTATGCATTCCATCATTCCTCCATTCTTTCACGCACTCCTGGAGTTGTACTTGGTACCTCTCTGTCACTAACAACGTATCTGTACCTTACTCGAGCGAGTACTATACATTACCTGAACTTTGTTGCTGCCATTACCGTCCTTGTGCCTGGATAGCTTAGGAGTTGGACAAAAGAAGCAGGTTGTCAGGTCCGTGGGATATTGAAGAGGTGGGTTGTCAAGCCCGTGAGAAACTCTCTCCAGGTGAGAGAATTGCTAGGAATTGATTTCCTGAAGGTACCCAACTGCGGCTACAATGCTCTGAGACTTCCTGTCCAACGTCTTGCTAAAGCCTCGGAAAGGAAGTGGGGCGGCCGAAGGACTGTTAAGCAGAGAAGGGGCACATTTCTTGGGGTGGGACAAGCATGTGGGGAATGACGGACTGTAGGTTGTTAGTTCGAGTCGGCACCTATGACGGAGTTGTTTCTGTTGTTCAAGATACGTCATCCTGGTTAGGAATCCCTTTACCCGAGTGGAGTTTAGTCCCAGCTCGGGGGTAACCCACTGTTGAGAGTTCTGAGCAATGTGGTCTAAGGTTGGGAGGAACGTGGAATGTATGCACGCAGTTGGTGATCTTCTTATCAAAGATAAGTGTCAATTGTGTGTTAAACTATGTGTTGCATTATTATTATGCATTTGTTTTTATGAATTTTTTCCCTGTGTAAGTTGCATGTGTATTGCTAGTATTATTCTGCATGAATCAGTGTATTTGCAGAGTATTTGTATATGCTTTAAATCTTGTATACAGTTCCGAAAGAGTTTCATGTGACATACCCCAACAGGTGGCTGGATATGTTACAAAAGGGGTGATATGCAGTCATGATCAACGAGTTTGGCTTGCTTCTGAATTAGCTTGAGGTGTTCAGGGCATGTTTTGATGACAATTTTCTGTTAAGGGATGCGAGAGAGAGGAAGGTAACAATAGCAACAGACTATATGTTGCTTGATGGAACATTGGAGGGGATACCTTGACCTTTGAACAAGAGGTAGTTTTTCTTTGTACTTGCAGCAGTGGGTTTTGATTTGAAACCTTTTGTTAGAACGATAAAGAGATTCAAGGCCACTCATGCATTTTCTCGTGTGGCTTGGAGTTTGTTGAGTTAGGGTGTACCAGTTTAGGGCTTTCGAGATTCTAATACCTATATGAGCTGAATGAAGAGGTCAGGAAAAGGGGAGACGAGATTAGTCAACGAATAGTCTACAACCAGCCTTGCCATTCACCTTTTTCAGCCTTTTTTTTCATTGCTGCCTTTACTCTATGCATTGCTCACTATGCAGCCAGACTTGTATTTAACATCATGATGTAAACAATCTTTTGATTAATATATAGATAGGGTTCAATTATGCCATGTCTTTACCGCTCTTTGAATCTCGTGTTTGAATAACTGAATTTTGTTACAGTGGTGTGGGTAGCCTCAGTGCCCTTATTTTGATTCTATATTCACATAAGGCACATATCCATTCTTTTTCATCATTCATAGTTGTAGCTGGTTAATGAAGTTGAATCTCCCTCATATTATTTGAGTGCAAGTTACTTGCGTCCTTGGTTGCTTGCATGCATCTCAATAAGAAATATTTTGTGTTGAACACTTGTGTTAATGACACAGATTTATTAAGTTGTTGACAACGTACAATCACTAGGGACACTCCCCTGTGACTGTAAGGCACCAATCCAAACAGATGAGTAATTAGCAGTGACCTTAGGCTAATTGTTCATAGTTGTTTCATAGGATTTCGAAGAGCAGATATGTGCGATAATAGGGACAGGAAATTGCAATGGTAGGCAGATGCTGCTGAAATTTTCGTAAACCTTTTGAATAGCTGAGTTTATTTTAGTTAGCTGAGTCTGAATGGTAGTTGAGTCCTCGTGACACAAAACCCTTGTGAGAGGTGCAGCTGCTTGCTTGACAAGTTTAACGGGTGGAACACCCACCACTGGAATGTCCTCTGGTCTTTATTTTCAATCAAGACCCTGATTATGAGCGCACACAGGTCGGGACTGTGGTTTAGCATGATTTCCATGAGGAACATGCTCTCATTCTTAGATAAGCAGTACCCTCCAATAAGCTCAATAAGGTAAACAAACCCACCACAAAATTACCAACATAATCATCACTACAAATGTTTACAACAGAGCTGTTAAGAAAGGCAATGATTTGCCCAACTAAGGCATGGCAATTGGAGCAATCTACAGTCATTCTATTTATGCAAAAGATTCACAATCAAGAGCTGTTAGATGAGACATCGATTTGCCCATTCATCTGCATTTTTCTTTTAAAAACAAGCATTAATGCGATTCAAATATAAAGACTAGGTATTGTTGCCCTTACCAAACATTAGTATCAAAACTCGTTTGTCTAACAAAGGATTTGCATCATATTGCCCAACTGAGTGTAGCAGCATTGGTTTCTTCCTAATTAGATTCAATCTCTACATAAGAAAATCATGCCTACAGACCCCAAAAATTCCTTGTCATAAACTGCAAGAGTTAGCATCTCATACAAACATTGCTTCATACACTTAGCATGCAATCTTAGTCTTATTTGCTGAAGCCTTCAATTTGAAAATAGCACAGAAATCGTGCTAAACAAGTCCCAGAGAGCCACGCTCATTTATGGTTCACTCGATAGTTCAAGAGTAAAAATCATTTGCTTTCAAGACTGCTGTACATGGCTTGTATGTCGTGTTAATAAGAAACCCACTGTACTGAGTAGTAAGCCATGGGTTTCATGGCCACTTTCCCAGGCAGCCAATGAAGGTTAGTGTAGACACTGAGAAGCATAGAGGAAAACGCCCGCAATCTTGCAACCCAGGCGCGCCCATTCTATGCATTGGACAGGGAAAGAGAGGACCGCCTTGAGGCTGGTTCCTCCGCGTCTTCCTTGTCACAGTTCCTTTGTTTTGTAAAGCCACAAATTCTGCAGAGCCAAATGAGACACAGATTTTCAATGTTCTTGGTAAATGAGTGTATACGCTGGTATAACTCAAGAACAGTGTGTGCTTAATGTTCTGTGTGGGAGATTCTTTGATTCTTATGGTTTTCTAACCATTTAATAATTTATAGTCTTATTGGAAAGCTTCAATCCACAGGTGCTGTAGGTGGTTGCTTGTAAAAATGTATGGCTATGTTAATTCAAGAGATATTGTATTCACCCTGTATGCCAAGAGTTGAATAAAGGTAGGAGTTGAATTACAAGCAAAGAGGTTTGCTGCACTGAGAGGCCATATGAATTTGAAGGTATCCTTGAAGAGCAGCCAAATTAAGAAATGTATGTTTGCATTTACCTTATCAATGTACTTGAGGACAGGAGTCAAGTTATGATGCATCTACAAGATATAGTGTATTACAGCTTTATGGATTACAATGGCGTGTTCTCTGCTTTTCAGTAGACTAAGAAAAGCAGAGAACATGTTTAGATTAATATTACTTTATCTCAAACATAACAAGCCATGAAGAGTTTAAAAACCTTCCACCATCTTGTTTTTTTAACAAATTTCGGAAGGCAAGGCAAGGCACACAGCCCCCCCCTTTCCATCACTAACAAATTGAGGTGAACGCATAGAAACAGGTGTCAACTAAACTCGGCTCTTGTACCAATACCAGAACGATAAATAGATTCAAAAGACAAGATTTCTTAAAAGAGGATATACAGAGAGACCAAATTGATGTCTGGATTCGCTTGAGAGACGTCAATTTGTCACCCATAACTCTCTGCACTTACAATTCCTCATATCTGACAGATCTAAACTTACAATAATTTATGAAGAATATTTATGATAACATAATATACTCTCTCCCGTGTCTGTACTCTTGTTGTTGTTGAGCTTACTGACATGCATGGGAAGAGATTCAATACATTTACACTGGTGAAATAATTGACTTGGCTGATAGCAATATATAGGCTGCTCAGAAAAAAGTGCTCCACACTGCACCATCTCCCTCCCCACAGCGTTCATGCACAGACTTTATTCTTTCCACGGATTTGCAGATCCCACTGCAACTCCAATCAAATGAAGCAACGCACAGATTTCCAGCTTGTGCTTTCCAATGGCAATCTGATAAAACATTGCCCAATAAACAGAAGGATGAATTGTTTCAGTTGCTTTCCAAATATAATTCAGCCAAAACCATTATGTCAGGCAATAGTAAGCACTAAGAAATAATATGACTTACCTGGAGGAGTACCACAGCACATATTGCGGTCATCTATGTGCTCAACGTCCAGTCCAATAAACCAAGAGCCCAATGAAACATCCTCATTTGCATACTTATGCAATATGGGCCTGCACATTTTGATAATGGGATAAGACTCTGTTTCAGATTGTTGTCAGCAACAAGGAAAGACGGTAAAAAGGGCAGAGCAAATATACTGAAAATTTAGGCCACTTTGCACTAGTGGGTAAATCAACTCAATTTGACAGAAGCAATTTTTTATTGAAACTTTAGACTGGATGTCTATTAAATCCTATTAATATTACACATATCTATTAAATCGTACTAATATATACTAGAATGCTTTGAATCTTGTCCAATTTTAGTAGCTGTGGATTTATCTGAAGAAATTTCTTGAATCTAAACCACCGTAATAGAAACTATTTATTGTATATCTGTCAAACATATTGGTCATTGTGAAGTATCCCGTAGCTTATCTAGAAGCTATCTTTGAGAAGAGAAAATGCGTTTGATAGAAGTCAAGCAGGCATGCTTATCTAAATAGAGAAAATACATTGATGGAAGTCAAGTGAGCATGCTTATCTAAATATGTTTATCAGCTGATGAGAAGGCTGCACTTACAAATTTATAGATATGTATCTAGCTAGATCCTTTGAAATCGCATAAATTTGGCCAGTGGCATGTCTGAAGTATTTGTTTCCCTGCTCTCCAAACTTCCAGTGTTCCGGCTCATGATATTTGACATCTCTGTAACCATCACCATGTTTTCCCGTTTGTCTTGATCAACCAAAATAATACAATGGAAAGAAGAATTATTTGTACAAAGAATGGAAGATATCTAATCTGCTGGTTAGTATAACTTGCCTTTCTGCAAGGACAGGTCCAGACTTCATACAACCTATATACACTCTTGGTTTCACCCGATGTCGTGCAAGAGTAGTAGCCAATGTTCCTGAAAACAGTTTCCAAAGTTAACAGTGATCARACCTATAAAACACATTGTGAATATTTGTAGAACACGATGCTTGTTCAGATTTAGTTATTACTAGTCAGAAGAAGAGTCTAAATAAATGACCCTTTCAAAGGCCAAATTCGGCGCTTCAAAGCTARGGGGAACAAGTAYACCATTCTATCAGTTAGAAACAAGCACTCCTCATTTAACTATCCTTTGAAAGGTTAGCCTTATGCTGACAATCTTTCATTGCAAWTAACTTGCTGCAAGAGAGAAGCYCTTGCCATTGAAGGTTGTGTATGCTTGCAAAATTTGAATCTACATTATGTGACATTACTATCCAAGTCATTCCCAACAAATAATTTTCCCAGTGAGACAATGCGAAAGAAATGACTACCTAGATTCACATGCACATCATCATCAACCTTGACATAAAAGTCGGCATCCCATTTGGCCACTGCGGTAGCAAAATAAGTTTTTGTCTTTGCAGATAGTTCATGATAGCCTTCAACATGATCCTGACCAAGACAGATAAATTAAGTAAGAATGATGGCCTGCACAATGATTACCATAGGGATTTAAGAGCTTAAAATTAACAATCTTGAACGAAACTATTTAAAATTTACAGATATTGATAAGAAATCCATACAATCGTCAAGAAATCTTTGTGCTGGGCATCTTCTGCTTCAATGGCACGATCCAAAATGCCACCGGGTGTAGCACTACATTATACACAAAAATCAGCTCATTTCAGCTACTCCATAAACTTCTCAAGCTTGCAACTGCTTCCTTGGAAGCATGCATTATTTATAATTGTTTTATTTATAATTCAAGTATTTGCATCTTTCTTGCAAAGAGGGCACAAAATTTGAAATAAAGCTTATAGTCCAGTTGTAGAGAAGAGCAGATATTGTTTATTTACCTGCGCCCAATGACAAATCTAATTACAATTCCCTTTTCCTGCTCAAGCTGACTGAGTCTCGTCCCTAAAAAATCCATTTTTGCATAGTGTCAAAATTTGAAGGAAATAAAATATCCACAAGCCCTATATCTGAAGTTCAAAAGGTGCGAACATTGATTCATTGCATTTTATCCAACTCTTTTAATTTAAATTTTTTCTATAGTAATTATAATTTATCACAACCTCGTGGCATCCAGGTTTCTCGAACAGAGTCTCGTCGTTTTCTGCTACTGAAAGCTGTGTTAATTCCAATCACAACAAAAACCTTTGCTTTCTCACTGGAAGCTTCTCCAGCAGGGTTTTCAAGAGCAGGAGAACCGTCAAGATTTTTACGAGAAGCGACTAACTCAAATTCTAATGAGGAAATCGTTTTGTCTAACATCCTGAAAGAGAAATTTTACTTGTTATGTAAATAGTTTACCATAAAATTTGCTCTGACATAATGATGATGGTAGAGTTTGAATGTTCTGTAACAAATACTTACTGAATTGTTTCATGTGTCCTAGACACTTCACTCATAATATCCCTCTCTGTAGCAAGCTTCTGAAGCATGAGTAGAAGGTAAAATACAATTAGATCCTTTGTAAAAACTAACTGTGAAATTTGTCCATCATAAATTTTGTCATGACCAAAGTCAATTGAATCAAAGCAGAGAAAATCTACACGGAAACATAGAATAATACTTATCAGAATATACTCACCCCTTTTTGTTCACAGCCATCCTGGGACAGTTGTAGTTCCTGATCTTGTAGTTCCTGATCTTGACGTCTTTTAACTGCTGTTGTGTGATTATCATTTGCTTCAGGAGTACTCCACATCCTGCCAAAATATCAGATTATGGGACATTAAGGGAGGATGACATTTGTTCCAAGACCATTTAAGGGAACATATATAACCATTTAACTGACATGGACTTGGTTCTCCAATTAGTAACACCAGACATCCTAAAATGAATTTTGGGCACAACAAAAAGCTTCATGAAAACATAAATAGTGCCCCGATGGACAGATCATTGAATTGTGTTTTCCATTAGTTCAATTTGTCTAGTGGCTTTTGGAAATTTTAAACTCTTTAAGCATTCAAAGGACTGCAATTCCTATCTCTTACTTTAATCTTTGCCTAATCCAGGAGGGCAGCCCAAAGGGAAGAAGAGAATGAGAGCATTTACAAGACCCTTTCTACACCAGAGCAGGCAAAAATGTTCGTGTTTGTATCTACACAAATGGAAGAACAGCTATCCTTGGTGAGCTTGGAGACAAGGCTAGTCATCCTAGAGCATAAGTAAGAACAAATTGTGAACTCGCTTAGAGAATACCTCGACTTTGTCTGCTGGAAACTAATGAGAATTGAGGACAACAAAAAATTACGAGGAGAACGATGCACCAAAATAGCCATGCCATCCACAATTCTACCTACCAGCTGAAGAGAATAATTGATCTCTTATTGGAGCAAATCCTTCCCCCGGTGCCAATTAAAGAAGAGAGTCAACCAAATGACTACAGCAAACTCTAGACAACATTTCTTAGCAAGTTTATCTCCCCATGCTATACTATGAATATAGCCCTCCTGAGCAATTTTTTGGAATATTCCCAATATCTTTTTGTACGCCTAATACTTAGAAAGGGATGCCGAAAATTTCAAGTGATTGTGGAACCTTTTTCTGAATAAAGCAAACATTACCAAAATATTGCCGATGAAGTCCAAGGAGTTACCGGCAACATTAAAAAATATTGCAAAATAGTGCGACTGTGGTGGAAAATTTAGAGATTTTTCGAATTAAAGAAAACAAATATTGCCGATGGAGTCCAAAATTCTCGAAGTTACCGTTCATACTTTTGCAATTAAGCGAATTTTTTTCTAAAATAGTGCCAATGAAGCAGAAAATTTCAAGTTATTGTGGAACTTACTCTGAATAAAGCAAACATTAGCCAAATATTGCCGATGAATTCCAAAATTCTTGGAGTTACCGTGCAACATTGAAAAAATTGCAAAATAGTACAAACGTGCCGGAAATTTCCGAAATATTGTGAAAGTTTTTCGAATTGAAGCAAACATTGCCGATGGATTCCCAAAATCTCAAGGTGCAGTTCATACTTTTGCAATTAAGTGGAAATATTCCAATATGGTGCCGATGAGCCGGAAACTTTCAAGTTATTGTGAATTTTTTTTATTAAAGCAAAGATTTGCGAAACATTTCCAATGATGTCCAAAATGCTTGCCGTTACCGTGCAACGTAAAGCACAGATGCGACTTCGGATACTTCTTACGACACGAAGGCTTAAAGACTTCAGAAACCTATAGCAAAATGCCTAAATGCAACCGGAAAATGAAGAAAAAGAATGCAAATGCCAGATGACAAACCTGTCGGTGAAGAGCATTCCCGCGCAGAAACACGCGATGCAGAGGATCACAATACATTTTGATGAAACCGTTCCGGAACTATTTCTGCTCCGCATTTTGCCAGAGGGGAGAATTTTTCAAATATTCTTATTATTATTGAACAGGTATTCTTCCTTCCTGTTCCGATTCCCCTCCTCTGCCTCTGCCTCTGCCCTTGCCCTGCTCTATGCATTTATATTAACAAGATGGAAGAGGTTGGAAGAAAGAATGCAGAACACAACGCCATCAAGGACTCTTTCTCTTCTCCTATTTTCTTCCCTTCCTCCTGCAGTTCTTTGAATTTTCTGTCCTCGAGGAAAATTCAGAAATTGACACGGTTTTCTCGTTAAACAAATTTGTAACAAACGCCTTTTTTAGCTGCGCCGTTAAATCAGATCGTGATTCCCCGACGGAAGCGACTTCCAGGCTCCACAGCCCACGACGTCAACGTTTTTCCCTTCATCAGCGGTGTTGACCTTAAAAGTGAATTTCCGTTTCTCTTGCCATCTTTGGACTGGACATTCTTTTTTTTTGCCGCCGACGTGGCACTAAGAAGGGAGGGCACGCCTTTCCTCGCAATCGATGAGTGCAGGGCCGCCTATTTGATTCAAGGTTGTCCGTTTAACGGTATTATAACGGCGTCAGGGATGGATTTTCACGGCGTTAAGCTTAGAAGTTAGAGGCCGTCTACGCGGAGGTAGGAGAGAGAAGCTGTCAACTGCCGCCGAACGTGACCGAAAAAGCCGCCTTGTAAGGAACTACGGAATGTTAAATTTTAAGGATTCTAAGGATCTCAGGAAGCAATCTTTGTTAATAATTATTTATTTTTTAGGTTGGAAAAACTTATTATTATTATTGATGGTTGTTTGTGCGGAATAATTCATCATGGTTATTTTTAAAAAACCATATATAAAGTAATATGGAAAGAGAGTTAAATTCAAGTCAAATGTCATAACCTGTTTTCCTCTGTTTGCTTCAAGTCCCTAATCAATTAGATGCAATTTTAAGTCTATCTTTTTCTACACAACCCCAATCCTTTAGGTGAGTGCATTCATTTTTGGAGGAAATTGATTTGGTTGGTTATTATTATTTTTTTAGTAGTTTTTATTTTATTTTATGCGGTTTTAGTTTAGGGATAGATTATTTTGTGTTTCTTCAAAAACTATTTAATCTTATAATATTTTTTTCTTTATTTATTGAAATTTGATAATATAGAAATTTAGAACTTTCATAGATTTATTTTTTAATAATTTAAATTAAATTTAAAATTGAGATACAAAGCATGTATTGTTGCATCTTAAATGGGCCTTGAATTATAGTAGAATTTTAATTCTTACCACATTTGTGACTAGAGAGAGGGTTTGTTTACTACAATATTAACTTACTCAATGTCTCTTTCCATGTTATTTGAATTACTATGTAATTTCTCGATATTGATATAGCCTGAGTGGGCTTAATGGTTAAGAACATGTGTTTCCTCTTAAGAGGTCACAGGTTCAAATCTAGAGGGGTTGAGCTAAACTCTTGGGTTGAAATCAAATTTGACCTATCTAAACTTTATATCTATTAAATATCCAGAGGGATAAAAAGATAAATTGATCTATAGTGCATGGGTGTGTGTGTGTTTCCTCCTAAAAGGTTACAAGTTCAAATCCAAAGAGGAGTAGGGTATGTATAGCTCCATAGACTTTAGTAGTCAAATCGTTTCCGAAAGTATATATCTTGGATTTTTTATGATTAAGGTTGATTTAGAATTAGGATATTGTGCCAACAAATTTTGGATCATGGTAAAACTCTACTCATACCTAAAATTTCTACCAAATTTTTAATAATTTTGTGGTTAGAAAGTGTGAGTTTATTGCAAAATTAACTTACTCCATTTAAAAATAATATTATTATGGATTGCATTTTACTATATAACACATGTATTATATGTAATACATATAACATATGTAATAGATAACACATGTATAAGCTTCCACTCTTCTCCTAAAACATAATATCTATAAATATTTCAATGTGAGTAGGTTTGCACTCTTTTTAGAGGACATGATATTCCTAAGCATTTTAATATAAGTATTCACAATCCATGTTAAATTAAATTATAGTTATTTAACACAAACATTTTAAATTTAGATTTCAAAATATAAATATCATATGAATTTCATTTGTTATTAATAATATTTCTAATAAATATAATATCTCTAATGAGTAGAATGGACGTTTAAAAACCTCATACATAGTTTTTATAAAAAAACTTATTTACATTACACATGACATGTATTAGATTGTTATTATTTTTTTTAAATGTTATTTGTTATTAATAATATTTTTAATGAATATAATATCTCTAATGAGTAAAGACATGTATTAGATTGTTATTATTTTTTTTAAATGTTATTTGTTATTAATAATATTTTTAATGAATATAATATCTCTAATGAATAAAATGAATGTTTAAAAACCACATACATAGTTTTTATAAAAAAAACTAATACATCATATGTATTAGATTGTTATTATTTTTTTAAAATATTAAATTAAGTGAATTTGTACTAAACTTAAATAAAAAATATATTTAAATATTAAAATTGTGAAAATATATTTAAATATTAAATTAAGTTAAAATACCAAACTTGTTAGAGAAAAAATCTCATTCCAATTGATTATTATTGTTATGGTTGGACAATTCAGAGTAAGTTGAAGTGATTGTTTAAAAAACGTATTTTCAAATATTTCAGTTCTAAAATTACATTTTATTTTAATGTGGGTAAGAAAAAAAATAAGTTAAATTACCCAACTTGTTAAGAAAACAAATAATCATTCCAATTGATTATTGTTATGGTTGGACAATTCGGAGTAAGTTGAAGTAATTCTTCATTAATATATTGAGATTTTCTTTTTTTTTTCTATATAAAATTTATAACCATAGTTTTCATGATATTATATTTATTAATTATGAATAAACAATAATTTTGTTATATGTATCAAATGTGTTTTTAATTAGTGTATTAAATTAAATTATTTTTAATAAAAGTAATATATTTATAAAAAAAAAATTGTTATTACATTTATAAAAAAAAATTAAATATTTTATGATTTTGATTTTTTTAAAATTGTTATTATCAAATTATGATCATAAATAAATTAATACATTATTATTTAATAATTTAATTATTAGTCAAATTTAATTAGATTTCTAATATTTTTTCTTGAAGATAGTCAAAGTAGTTCCAAACTCACAATATTCAAGAAAAAACACTCAAATAAAATAGTCTTGAGTATTGATATTAATGGAAAATTATTCTATACGTTTCCTTTCTATTACTTTGAGTGACACCAAAAAAATATACTAGATTATATACACTAACTTACCTACAAAGGAATTTATTAAAAATAATATTTATAAACATAATAAAATATTTCTTAAACTTTTTACTATTTTTTTAAAAATAAATAAATTAATATATCATTATTTAATAGTTTAATTATAATAATTTAATTATTAATCAAATTTAATTGCATTTCTAAGATTTTGTTTTGTAAAGCCGCCAAAATTCCAAATTCCAAAAAACACCAAAAAAAAATAGTCTTGAGTGATTTTGACCAAACAAAAAAAATTATAATAACTTAACCAAATCTTCATATAAAGACACACTTACTTTTAATATCCCAAGAAAAACTGTATTAAAAAAATAAATAAATAATAAACATATTTTTTTAATATCAATCATGTTTTGCGTTATAACACTTAATTGCTAAGTGAAAGGACCAGATTTAGTGGATCCGTCTTGAATATAGTTTCCGTTATTCCTGTAAAAAGATTTTATCAATCAATCAAACTCTAAAGTCAAGCGATTAGATTGCTTCGAGGTTATCATAATTATAATAAATTTAAATTAACAGATTTAATTATTGACTTTGAATTCTTTTAACACTTTTTCTTAGAGTAAAGTTGATTTTCAATTCATAAAGTTCAAATTTCAATTATTGATTTTCAATTAATGAATTATTAGTTTGAATATTTTTCCACCTTTCTTACGTTAAGATTAATTTTAACACTTTTTCTAAATTAAAAATTAATTTTTTATTCATCTAAATTTGAGTTCAATACATTAATTATGTTAAATTTGATTTCAATACATTAATTATGTTAATGTTGATTGACTGACTTTCAAGCATTTAATGTTGATTGATTGGTTTCCAAGCATTTTCTTGTACGAAGGCTTATTTTAATTCATCTAAATTCTATTTTCAATACATAATTAAACTAATGTTGAATAATTTTATTTGCAAACACGTGGATTCTCAACACACTTCCTTAGACAATTGATTCCGAACCCATTTCATTTATTTAAGCTAAGGTTGCTTTTCAATACATTTCCTTAAGAGGGTTTTGATTTCCAGCACGTCTTGTTAAATTAAGGTCCATTTTCAACACATTTGAATAGACTAAGGCTTTCCATGGTGCAGCGATGATTGAGGAAAGTTGAGATGGAGTCTTGAGTATTCAAGCCTTGGTACATTGTACTATTCTTTTGATTTGGACATTTTTCTTCATGTCTACCAAACTTATTATAGAAAATTGAGACACCATATTGGTACGTTACTTAGTACAGTTGTGATTGATTATGTCATTTGAATGAATATACTAACTTTTCTAATTAAATGAATCTACTAATTTATCTAATTGAAGTAAATTGACTTATGTGCCAATCTACCTATGTTCAACTTAGTAACATCATTACTAAAATTGTGATAGGTTGAAAGTTTTTTATGTTTTTTTTCATTATTATGGTGGAATTCCATTTGTCCAAGGAGAATATTATGATACTTTTCATTCTTTAGGGTGGTAAATAATAGCTTTCAAATATAAGACATTTGATAACATTGTTGAACTTCAATGCTATTTTTTGTTGAACTTCAATGCGATTTTTTGTTGAACTTCTTTTTAGCATTCACACTCAAAAAAATAAAATGTTTAATTGATTTGTATTTAGAATATGTGGGGCACATATCATTTGTGAAGTTACTCTTTAAAAGTGTAAGCTTGGTTAACAATCCCAAGTCCCTATTAAATAACCAAACAAGTAAATACATAGACTCCTTGTAAGAGACTCTATAAAACCAGACTTTACTTAACGTGTTAATTAATTGTGATTCTAGATCTCATGACATCCACCTAAGACTCCATGTAGGTGCCTACGGAGATTTTAATGTGAAAGCAAGTAAAACTTTCTACCATTGTAGTCCTAGATGGGCATATCATACAAAAAAAACTCTAATCCCTCCAACTCATAGAACCATGCATCATATTATTCCTCTTGGGGAATTCATTAACAAGTACATTCTTTGTAGTTATCCAACGACAACTCTATTAGTAGGAAAAAGAGCTTTGTTGCAGGTAAGCACCTCCACTTTATCCAAAAAAAAATTGGCTTTCAAATACCTCAAATCACTCCAAATGAAAATTCCTTTTTGGATTAGCCTAATAGATCGAAAATGTGGACGCACTGCCATAAAATGATACTAAAACTTCCAATTCCATATGGAGTGATGTTAGGTTTTAAAAGGAACAATAGTGACAAGACTCAAATCAAATCAACATGTAGTGTTGAAGAAGAAAGCCACATATTTGAGAAATTTATAGGCATGATGAATTATTTTATAAAGATGATTATATAACTCAATAATCAAAGATAATCAAATACAGTGGGCACAAGGTCCAATATATAATGCAATATATCAGGAATTATGACATTTTGGTCATACACCAATAATAATAATAATAATAATAATCCCTCTTAAGGTTTACTTAGGAGCAAGGAAGGAACATTATGGTAATCCCTCATTAATGGAAACTTCATTCATCCCACACTAAGTATATTGGCACTTAAGAAAGATTCTAGAAAAAACGTCTTAAATAAAACAAGTTTTCAACTTTGTATATTGATCCTTGGATTAATTGTCAAAACAATAATGAATGTTAACAACATCTTGGAGCTAACAACATCCAAGTAAAGAAGTGACATTATGATAACACTCCCTTTTCACTTGATTCCATAACCTTAAAGAGAGACATTCACTCATTCCCCCTTGATGGTAGCTTCCATAATTCGAAGTCCATTCATGTATTTGAGGTCAATCGAGGAATCCTTCAGTAATACCTTGGTGAGAATATTGGCCAGTTGAGATTATGAAGGAACATGGTAAATGAAAGAAATGGAGACCCTTCGTACTCAAAATTGGCATCAACATAGAGAACAACCATGAATGTGGGCCTATCCTATTGCCATACTTAGAGGTCATAGTCCCCTTCACACCTGTGAAAGTTAAATGAGATTAATAAGTTTTGAATATTCTCATGCCAAGTTCGTGGAGCTTGTTTGAGGCCATAAGGAGATTTTTTCAATTTGCACATAAGGAAAGCAAGACCCTCTTTTTTTAATCTAGGAAGTTGTTTCATGTAATTTTCTTCTTCCAAATCTCTCTGAAGAAATGTGTTTTTCACATCCATCAGTGAATTTCCCTACTTGAATGAGTTAGAAAGCGAGAGTACAATACAAATTGTGTCAGCATGGACAATTGGTGCAAAAGTTTCATTGTATTCAATCTCTTATTTCTAAGAGAAGCCTTGAGAAACAAGTTTGGCCTTGTACTTATCAACTTAGTTTCTTATATCCACTTTTATCCCACAATGCTGGTACCTTTTGGATGTGAGATAAGATCCCAAGTGTTATTCCTCATGAGGGAATCATATTTAGGTGTGAGATCACTAAGATAGATGTTGATGTAGTTTGATTCCTTCTTGTCTTGTCCTCTAGTAGCCTGATTGTTAACATGGATTTTGTTGAACAAAGACAAATATTCTTTCACGCCACCAAAATCACCAAGGTTGAGAGTGAATACTTATATTTCAAGATGGTTGATCAAGGAGGTATTATTGGTATCTAATAGCTCCTCAAATTTATTCCACAATTTCACATGGTCGCTTTTCTCTTGACACAATAATATCTCAATTTGTCTCCTATTGTGAGAGTGCTAATGTCGTGTATCCTCTCCCTATAATGTCATACCTTCAATTTTAGCTCCGATGCATATTTTGGTGTGGGATTATTTTGGTTATATACATCCATAATTTGACTCTTGAGGAATACCTCCAATTGGATTTTCAATAGCCTTTACTCTTGAGAATGCATCCAGTTGGATTTTCCAAGAGCCAAAAAAAATACATAGACTTAGTATTTGACCAACTAAGTATTATCCCAACATCCTCTCTTAATATGCACTCGATAATTATGAGTAATGATCCCGCTTGAAAAGTAGGTGATCCTTGTCTTTCTCATATTTCAAGCAATTATTTTAGTCATTAACACACATATACTTTAGTGTGGAAATTGGCATCAACCTCCATAAAAATGGCCACCACATTTTATCAGAACATTGTCAATTTTCTATCTCATTCCATTAACAACTTTCACAATAACTTTGATTAGATATGCCAATTTTGTCTATAAAATGAATGCAACCCATCAAAGACAAATACATTCTCATTGGAGAATATTAACATAGTGGGTTGCTTGCTAATGAAATTGTTGAATACCTTTATTGTGGATAAGTATGATCTATTGTTAAAAGGATCACTACATATTTTCAATGACTTTGTGCACATTAAAACACACACACACACACACACACACACACACATGGTGTGGGTGTGCGTAACATCCCCATTTTTAATCCCCAAAATAGAGATATGTAATGTAAATATGATGTACAATCATAATATGTAAACATTGTATATCATAATAATAAAACTAATGTAATGTCAGCTGCAGATGGACACAAACGAAGTAATGGGGCATAAGTTTCCACAAGAGAGGGGAAGGTCTAAGAGGGGGTCCAAGGGAGAAATATACATGGGTATTAATCCCAACCCACTTTCCTAAAAAAAAGTTTTTAAGTAAAAAAGGTGGATCCTATTATATTAACATAAACAACATATAGTAATTGTTGATGATGCCAGTTGTCCCGCCTGAGTAGGAAACCAGGAAATTTGGGCATCCTGAGCCAAGTGTTACTCTGTTATCAAAATAGACATGGTTCTGTCCTGCCCGAAGGAAACCAGGACTATCAAACTTATGAGTTTCAAAAAGTATGCCATAGCTAAATATGAAGAAATTGAGCAAGCTAACTGAACTAGAGCTATATGTAGAACAAAAGAAGTACCCCTAACCGAAAGAATCATTAAACTGTTTTACCCGTGCGCTTCCCCCCGTCCCTCTGCCGTCGCCAGCCTGCTGGAAGCGCATACGTCTGCGCACACGTCGAGCATTTTGGCTATGGAATATTCTTGGAGTGGGCCGCAAAGAGCATGTCCAACCGTTGGTCGATCTTGGTGAGGCGAAACACCTGGTCATCCATCAAATTTCTGAGTTCAAAGATGAGTGGGAGGTGCCATAATTCTGAAAAGGATGGCTGCTCTAGCCCGCCGATGTCGGCGGAGGCTTGGTGCCTGGAGTCTATCGCTTCTTCGATCAGCTGCTTTGGCCGGTTAAGAGATGGAGTCACCGTCCCTGTAGTAGCGTCGAAAGGGGTCTCCTCTTCCACAAAGCAGGTGGGGAATAAGTACTCCGAGCTGTTGGCATTGAAATTCTGTGGGGTGTCCCCGGGCGACAACTTGTTCTCCTTTCCGAATTCAGTTGCGGGGAGGCTCTGCATGGCTTCTTCCAAAGTAATGTCCTCCACGTACGCCATGGGAGGCGTTCGTGGTCTTCTGCTCCGCCAAGTGGACGCTATGGCTAGTGCCCATTCAAACTTCCTTTGTCGCTGGCACTGAGACTCGGCCATGTACCAGGCGGCGCCTCTGCGCGATTTTCCTCGTATCCTTGGCATGGTGGAGACCCTGGAGGGGACCAGGGTTCTTGGTGGGCGGGCCGCTCTGTTCCAGAGCTTCAATGAGACCTTGAATCTCTACTCCGGATGCACTGGTGGAGTGAACACTGCGAGGAGCCAATGCTTCTTTGTGCAACTCATCCCTGTGATAAGGCGTAAGGCTACCGCAACCGCCAAAGCCATTAAGGCTTGGTGTTGGGTGCGCTGGAGGCTGGTACATCTCCCTCGCGTGAGGAGGCTCGTCAAATGGTGGTATCTGCTGCATACCATGGTGAATTAATGGCGGAAGGGATGTTCGTCGGTTGATGCATTGATAATGCATCCCGACAGCAGTCCGCGTGTCTCCTGATGGCTTCGTGGCACCCCATCTGGGGACCCACTTTCCTAAAATTATTAGTGTATAAACTTTCTAATTTTCTTTTGAGTGTATCAAAGCTCCAATCATTAAACACATGTAAGAGGGTGGGTGTGAAAAATGATCACTTCACATAGTTAATGAGAGAATGGGGGATAAGTACAATCAACATTGGGGAATGTGAGAGTCAAATTTCATGGGTAAAAGGGAAATTTGAATGGGTGGAGAGAGTATTTTTTACATGCAATTTTTTGGAGCAGTAAGGGAGTGGAGAGTGCATAAGCTTGAAGACATCTTTAGTGGGGTTTACGAGAATTTGGTTGGAGATGCAAATGCATGAAGACACAAGTTGTTAGGCCTGTACAATGAGATTTATGTGTGATATTTTTTCCCTAGAGAAGTGAGTTGTCGTTGTGAGTTTTCTTGTGGCATCTAGCATCCCTTGAGTCCCCAACAAGAGAGATGTCTATCCAACTTGTTCTGGAGTTGTGGAGGGAAGTGGGAAGGCTTGGGGGGATTTGTGAAATGAAAGGGGTTCCCATTCCTTGGGTTGTGTAGGTTAAGGGGAAGAGAGATGGAGGATTAGAATAGTTGTAGGAAAAAATAGCTAGATGTGGGTTGTATTGGGATATGAGTGGATAGTAGAGAGACACCCTTTCTTGTGGATTTGTATCCCTAGATCGAGGGTGACATTTTTCTTTGGTTTGTATAAATGATTACATAGTTGGGTGGAACTCCCATCGTTTACAGTTGGTTGCATATTTGTTGCTAAAAGATAAGTGTTGTATCTTTGTTCATTTTTTTAAATATGGGTTTTAATAGCTGTGTGTTTTACTCTGAGTTTTAAGCATTTATATGTTGTTGTGTGATTGTTAGTTTAGCCATATTTATGTTTTAGAAATGATCTTAAATACATGGGCATTTTTAGCATGCATTCTTTTGATTTAATTGGTATCAAAAAAAATTAAATTGGTGGGTTTAATAGTGGGGACACTACTGTGTGTGTGTGTGTGTAGTGTTGTAGATGGTGACAACCCATAATTAGTCACTACATTTGTTGGTGTCAATATTTTTCACATTGAGTGCACCAATGGATATCATGTTAGAGGAGTGCACTGCAATGAGAGCCCATGTTGTATAGAAAAGTGATACATTGTGAATTTGAATATGCCCTTGGAGGTGCACCTAACAATGCTACATTTTCATGTGCTTAGGGAAATTTATCTTGTAGAAACCACTAGGCCTTATTGGCCAAGATATCTCTACCATTATCAAGATGAAGCTACTACTTATGATTCCTCAAAACTCATGCATTCATGTAGGAATTTCTAAAAAGGGTGATAAGGAATCTCCAAAACAAAGCACCAATCCCCCCTAGGGGTACCCTACGGAGCAACAAGTTCATATTATCATGATAATAGACAAGGAAAAGGTACATGTAGCCATGGAGGGAAAATGTAAGGAATATCAAACTATTTCAAGAGAAGCTCTACAACCAAGAAACCCATGGAATTTCTTAGTAACAACCTTGGGAAACCAAATATCTATGAAAAATCAAAGGCCCCACATGTAAGAAGTAGAAGCAAGAAGTAGAAGCAAGGCTAGGGAGAACATTGACCATGGACATGTTCATAGAATACATTATTGGATGCCATCTATACTTAGAAGCATTAGTGGGATAATCCACTCTTATGATGGGAGTCCAAATATCCCAAGATCATATCAAGGAAGAAGAAGCCACATGAAATAAGGCATGGGGAACATAGGTCACTTTGAGTGTAGCCAAATTTGATCTCCAAAAGTAACCCCCTCTAAAATATTTTCTTTTTTCTTTTTGTCTACTATTATGTAGCCAATTTGTGAGAATATATTTTTGCCAACCCAACAAGGAAACAAAAATTATATTGGAAGGAAGAAATGTAAGAGTTGGAGCCTTCCTCTCCTTGCTTCGTGAGGGGGATTTTTATGTACACAAGAAATACTTTAAATATTAAAGTGATATCCTTTTGAATTAATAGAAATTAACCATTTTTATTAAAATAATAATAATAATTAAAGGTTGACTTCATTTTTAGATGTTTTCCCATTCTATTTTTTATTAATAGTAAATGAACAAAAGTTGACATGGTCATTAACATTACCAATGATTTTGGTCTCATGTTTTGTGGATCAATTTTTTCTTGTAATTGTTATCAATGTGATGCTATAGGTTATCTTTATAGTTTATATTGATGCAAGAGCATCTCTCCATGTCAACAACGTGCTATCCAGCTAGCACATTCAATGCGCATTAATGGAGAAAGGGAGAGGTGCATCCCTCTCAATTTTAAAATTTGAAATGTAATAAATGGTTGTAAGGCTGATAAATGTCATACCACGCTTTTGTACAGGTAGTGGTTAGGTTTGCCTTAAATGGTTACCTATAGCAGGTCCAGGTCGTAGTCAGGCCTGGACATTCATTTATGGAATGAAGTCGTAGAGGTATGGAGCCACTCTGTGATAGCGATAGCTCAGAGATGGTGATGAGGATAAGCTCAGAGATGGTGATGAGGATAAGCTCATGGAAACCCTTGTTTTGTAGGAGAAATGTTAGGACTCAGAGTAGAGAGTTAAAGGAGGAGGAGATCTTGGTTAGAGAGCTCTCGAGAGAGAGAGTTGAGACTGGTTACAGTCCAGTCTTGTAAAACATCTGTATAGATACACAAAGATTAATAGAAAAACAATTTTTCCTGCATATTGTGTGTTTATGAGGTTATATGTTTTTATGTATCTAATGTTTTAAATGTGTAACTGGTGAAGCATTTCAGATGTTTCAATTTCTTCTCGTCTTTGAGTTTCTAAGTGCAAGGAGTGCACATAGTCCGCAAGGTGTGCGTTGACAGGGGTGAGGTAACCTCAGGAAAGCTCAAGAGGGATAGTGTTGAACCTTCATCAACAAAAGTGCAAGGAGTGCACAAGAAGAACTCTGTCGCAAGTTCAAGGAAAACATAACTACTGAAGGTTTTGTAAAGCTCTGCTAGGAGGGCATCGAGTGTGTGCATAGAGTGCATAGGAGGGACTCTATTTTGAGTTCATGGAGGAGAAGTGTCGAGGAGAAACACTTATAGAGTTGTTGAACACTCTGTAGGCTCTGCAAGGCGTGCATCGAGCATAAGAACGCCAGGAGGGCGTGAAGCATTTATATGCAAGAAATACTTCGAATTGAGTTATTCAAAACCTCAACAACACTAGGAGTGTGCGAGTGTGAACTTGTCTCAAGTTCTTAAGTTCAGGAGGAACAATGCCTTTGCACACAAAGCAACATCAGAAAAGAGAAGAAGGCATAGAAAACCTTTCGAGGTTTCTGAGTTGACAAAGCTCAGGAGGGGAAGCGTTTCTATAATGAAGATGAGACCCAAAGGAATCGGGTTCACAAGAGGAAGAGTCGAAGGTCGAAACCTTCGACACTTAGAAAATATCCTAAGTTAGAGAGAAAGGGAAGCTCAGGAAGGAGAAGCAACAACTGCCATTAGATCAGCTGGGAAGACAAGATCTGGACCATTAGATCAATGTTCAGATAGGAGTAGCGCACATAGGAGATGTTCAAATCTGAGCCATTAGATCTGGAGGCATGGATCAACATCCATTGATATCGAGGTAAGGTGCGCATGGTTTAAGTTTTCAGCATTTCGCATACCGGGAGAGGAAAGAGGAGAGTCTTTCGGCTCTCATGCCAAGAATCACGAAAGGGAGGTTTGAGATTAGATCCTGACTGTTAATCATGACATAATCTGGACCGTTGATCATTCAGAGTCTGGACCATTAGATCTCGTGTAGAGGGCCGAAAACCACATGATCTGCGAGATCAGTGCAAGTCTTAGCGCTCATGCCAATGAGGTGTTTCGGTATTTTGTTACCGGGAAATCCGAGGGAAGAGTCTCGACACTCATTCCCCAAAGTCGCGAAAGGAGATTTCATGAAGGGATCTAGACCGTCGGTCATGAAGGTTTATGAGTGGTCAGATCTGGAGGATGCGTGGAAAATATCCAGAGGCCATCGGCGTTTTCATCACTAGGAGAACAAGGGTGAAGAACGGTGAAATCTCACAAAAGGAGAGTTCGTGAAAACATCAGGGTTGTTCATCAAGGAGGAAACTTGGCGAGCGGTCAAGGTTTCGGGTAAACCCCCGAAAGGTTGTAGTTCGTCGATCTAGTTGGATCGTGGTCCTTGGTTCAAGAGGAATCTGGACCGTTGATCTCTCAAGGAGGGATTTCGGTGTTTCGTGGACCGGGAAAACGAGAGGGAGAATCTTTCAACTCTCATACGAGAAATCGTGAAAGGGTTAACACCATTGATCCAGGGGAAGATTTGGACCGTTGAGAATCCAAGGAGGAACTTAGGGGTTTCGACAATTGGAAGATCAAGGAACAGAGGCCTTCGACTTCACAAGTTGCGAAGTCCTGAAACACCTTGGGACTTAGCCCTAGGTCATG
Organism: Picea engelmannii; assembly: GCA_009831015.1. Classification (NCBI taxonomy): domain Eukaryota; kingdom Viridiplantae; phylum Streptophyta; class Pinopsida; order Pinales; family Pinaceae; genus Picea; species Picea engelmannii. Next base: position 292,926 of record ML797211.1, on the reverse strand, counting down.
GGAGAAAGGTCGCATGGTGAGAAGCGAAGGGAGGCGCTAGCCCATGGATCGAAATTTCAGGATCCGAGGGTTCAATGGAGAAGGAGTCATGAGATGTGGAGTCCCAACTTGCGAAACAATCATGACTGTTGAACTGAGGAGGAAGTAGAGACGTTGGATCTAGTTTATATAAGGACCGGGATTCGGGTTTCAGGGATTTGATAAGGCAAGGAGAAGAGACACTGAATCATGATTCCCTAAATCATGAAACTTGAAGCGCTCAAAGGAGTTGAGCCCATGGTTATTGAGAGTGGTCATACGTGTGGAGGCTACAAAAAGAGCTAGTGCTCACTAAGCTCTTTTCGGGGCTTCGAGAATTCAGGTACTGGGGTTTCGAGGAGGAAGGGTTGGATGTGTTCCAATCTCACGAAACCTAAAGCACCAAAGGTATTGGCTCCAAGTCATGGGAGAGGGGTCACATGGATGCGAGTTAAGGGAGGAGCTAGTGAGAGCTAGGCCCTATTTTCGGGTTTTGACATTTCGAAGGACAAGGAGTTGGGGAGAGCTCGTATACAGAACTCCCAAAATGTGAAAGGCATGTAGCCTAGAACCTTGGGTCACAGGCGAGGGTCATGAGAGAGGAAGGGGATAGTAGAGAAAGGTGCCAATTCCAAACTGGGTGTTGGTTCATAACAGAGAAGGGTGCCAAAAGGTGGGGCATGCGCGCAGGTTTAGCCAAGGCCTTCGCAGGGATAAAAAGGGACCTGTGGATTTGTTCAAGAGGTTCCAACAGGGAACCAGAGAGCCATTTCGGCTCGTGGTGGTAGAACGATCCAGTGACCGGGAGGTCATGGACCCTGCTAAGGTAACGGGTCTGCATCAGGTGGTATCAGAGCCACTTTCTATCTATAGGTTGCAGGCAGAGGGAGGCGAAGTCAGAAAGAATATAATCTGATACACACCATGAGGTGGTATGAGAGCCACTTTCTGTCTATAGATTTCAGGTAGAGGGAGGCAGAGTGGATAAAGAAAGCACTTTGATACGCACCATCAAGTGGTATCAGAGCGAGAAATTCACTTTGTAGATTTCAGACGGAAGAGAAGAGGAATACAGAGTGTTGATGCTCTGTGTTGATTGTTTTCATGTGTGCAACAGTCAATAGATAACACGATGAGCTGTAAAAGGAGATGGAGATGCTCTCTAACGTAGAGTGATCCATAGGCTTTCAAGGAGGGCAGGTGGAAGATGGAGATGACTACTGAAGGCCATGAGCGTGGTGGAAGGGGAGACCACCAGCATAAAAGAAAAGAAGAAATTGATGAGGAACTCACTGAGATAAGAACGAGAATGGAACAAATGACATTGAGGATGCAGCAAGAGGCAAAGGTACACTAGAGGTACGAATGGCCTCTGAAAAGGAAATCCAAATGGCCTACTCAAAATTTGTTAGCCAAAAAACAACATCAAGAGTTGAAGAAGTGGCTGAGGTATGCTAAAAACCTCAGTGACACAGAAGAAGAACTGGTTTGCATCTATGAGCTAGAAATTGGAGAAACCCTCGATGATGAGGAAGGGAGATCAATTTCAGATCTCATGAAATGCCAGGAGGGCAGAAGTGAACTTTCAAATTGCGAGGTGGGCAATGGAAGGAGATTGATGGATGATCTCATAGACTTCCAGGAGGGCAACGATGGAAGTTCAAATTGCCAGGTGGGAAATGAGATGAGGTCAGTTGATCTCATATACTGCCAGGTGGGAAAAAATGGAATTTTGAGTTACCAGAAGGGCAATGGAAAGGGATCAGTAGAAGGTCTCACATACTGCCAGGGGGGCTGTGAGGAAAGTTCAAATTGCCAGGTGGGCAATGAGATGGGACTAGTCGATCTCATAGACTGTCAGGTGAGCAGCAAAAAATTACCAGGATGCCAAGTGGGAAAGGGGGAAGAGATGAGGCTATGTGAAAGTCTCATGAACTCAGAGGAGAGTTTGGATCAACAAGGAGTGCTGACGGGAGAGGGCCATAAATACATTCTGATCATTGGGGGAATTGAAGTGTTCCTACCAAGCAACCCAGTTGGGGCCGGAGAATGTGTTGCAGATGAAGCAACAGATGAAGGATAGCCAAAAGACACTGTTAAAGAGGAGAACATGGATCATACACTGATGTTTTCCCAAGGAGAAGAAGATGAACATTCAAAAGAATGGCTCAAAATTTTCAACTAGTGTTACACATCGAAATTACTCACTTTGATAGTGTTGCAAGTGTCATCATTACAAAGGTCGCAAGTGTCACATTTTTCTCACAAGTGTCGCAAGTGTCAGGGAAGCATACTGCCATGATGCCTATGTCGTGCCTATAATGACACGAGAAGGACACTTAAAACACCTCAAACATTTTATTTGGAAAAGGAGAAATGAGTCAGCAGGCTCATGAACCTTTTTCCATCTGAAAACACTAAAAAAACTAAGCTTTTGAAGGAGAACGCTCCCCTATACCTCTTCTGGGAGTGCTGGCGCTCCCCCTTACACTGTCTGGGAGCGTTATAAAGCTTCTTTGGCCCTTCTGGGTGAGTGCTGGTGTCTTGAGGAGTGTTGGTGCCCCCCTTAAGCCTATTGGGGAGCGCTACAATGCTATGATGGCCCTTTTGAGGGAGCGCTGCCTATTCTGAGCAGTAGTTAAGTTGTTGAGATGAATGGGGGAAGGATCCTTTCATTCTTGGAAGGCAGTTGGATTCGAATCCCTAATCAAGCCATGATCTTAGGGYAGATCCTCAACTGAAGGAGGCAAATCCTAAACTTCCCCAAGGATATCTCAAATGGTTAAAGCCTCTCCAAGGCTATATAAGCAAGCTTTCTAATGGTGAAAGGGACTGGAAAAGGGAGAATCACACCAAACTTATGATCTTATAAGTGGTGATGGAACAAAGATATTTTGGAAGAAAGAGACCTATGATCTCATAGGGAGCAATCAGTGAAGTTGTTGTCATCCGGATCGTGGATATTTTGAGCAAGGGTTAGAGAAGGAGGACTTGGCAGAACTGCTGCAATCCATCTACGACGGTAAGCAATGTTTTGTCCTCATTAATATAATTTGCTTGGCCTGCTTATTTCTAATTCGTGTTCAATATCACATGAATTTGTCTCTTGAGTAGATAGATCTATTTCGGACTAATCTTGATAGATTAGGAAGTGTCCGTACTTTGTTTGTCTACAGGTCTTATCGAGGAGCGAAAGATTGGAGCTCAACTCGGAGTGTGCAGGGAAAAATGCCGGTAAAAGGTACTTCTTTTCTCCTTCCTTCTCACACACTAGTCCACCTAGATCTAAGAGGAAGTCAGTGACCATGATAATCACTTTCTGTCTTAGAGTTAAGAGTCTAGCTCTTTGAGGAGATCTACCTGTCTGCAGGGAGATTTTCCTTCAACAACCAGGAAGCTGAACAAGAGACAACTGCAGTACTGGAAGCTACAGAAGCAAAAGAAGAAAAGGAGGGAGTAGAAAAGACAGAGTTTGCTGATTTGTGTCAAGAATTGGAAGCCCTGGAGAGAAGGGTAATGGTGTAAAGATTGCACATACAACAGGCCAAGTTGGAAGAAGGTAGAGGAGCATACCAGCCTAGGGAGAAGCTGGAAGAAGCTGGAAGTCTATCAGCGGGAGAAATGGTAGCAGTAGAACTGTCAGGGGAAGTAGATGAGCAACAAATCAATGGTAAGACTACAAAACTGGAATCTGCGGGAGGGTGGCTTCTTATTTCCATAAAGGGAGATAAAAATAGTAGGGGATATCAGACAGATCTGGCCACTCATAAGGAGGAGGAAATGCAATCGAGAAGACTGCATGAGGAGATCCAGCCACTGGAGCAGCTGGACGAGGTACTTGAGAATATAAGAAGGATGATGTTGAGGTCAATGCAAGAAGCAGTCAATGAGGAGAATCTAAGCAGAGGAGAGCCTACCATAACAACAGGGAAGAAGAAAAAGCAGCAGCAACAACAACAACAACATAGTTGGAGAGGAGCAAGAAGAAAGCTCCAAGGAAAAATTTGGGATCCAGGTGGATTTCAATACTGGAGAAGGGGAGCTCATGAACAAGAGATCACAATTTTTCCAACAAAGGAGTATGATGCATGAGAATCTCTCCACGTCAACAACGCACTAGCCAACCAACACATTCAATGCACATTAATGGAGAAAGGGAGAGGCACAACCCTCTCAATTTTAAAATTTGAAATATAATAAATGGTTGTAAGGCTGATAAATGCCAGACCATGATTTTGTACAGGTAGTGGTTAGGGTTTCCTTAAATGGTTACCTATAGTAGGTCCAGGTCATAGTCAAGCCTGGACATTCATTTATGGAATGAAGTCGTAGAGGTATGGAGCCTTTATGTGATAGCGATAGCGTAGAGACGGTGATGAGGATAAGATCATGGAAACCCTCATTTTGTAGGAGAAATGTTAGGACTCAGAGTAGAGAGTTAGAGGAGGAGGAGATATTGGTTAGAGAGCTCTCAAGAGAGAGAGTTGAGACTGGTTACAGTCCAGCCTTGTAAAACATCTGTATACATACACAGAGATTAATAGAAAAGCAATTTTTCCTGCATACCGTGCGTTTATGAGGTTATATGTTTTTATGTATCTAATGTTTTAAATACGTAACTGTGAATCATTTCAAAGGTTTCAATTTCTTTTTGTCATTGATTTTCTGAGTGCAAGGAGTGCACGTAGTCTGCAAGGTGTGCGTTGATAGGGGTGAGGTAACCTCAAGCAATTTCAAGAGGGATAGCGTTGAACCTTCATCAGAAAAAGTGCAAGGAGTGCATAGGAAGAACTCTGTCGTGAGTTTAGGGAAAACATAACTACTGAAGGTTCTATAAAGCTCTGCTAGGAGGGCATCAAGCGTGTGCATAGAGTGCACAGGAGGGACTCTATTTCAAGTTCAGGGAGGAGAATTGTATAAGAGAGACACTTACAGAGTTGTTGGACACTCTATAGGCTCTACAAGGTGTGCATCGAGAAGAAGAACGCCAGGAGGGTGTGAAGCATTTCTCTACAAGAAATACTTTGAATTGATTTATTTGAAACCTCAACATCACCAGGAGTGTGCAAGTGTGAACTTGTCTCAAGTTCTTAAGTTCGTGAGGAACAATTCCTTTGCACACAGAGAAATATCATAAAGGAGAAGAAGGCAGAGAAAATATTTTGAGGTTTATGAGTTGACAAAGCTCGGGAGGGGAAGTGTTTCTATAACACAGACGAGACCGAAAGGAACCAGGTTCAGAAGAGGAATATTCAAAGGTCGAAACCTTTGATACTTAGAAAATTTCCTAAGTTAGAGAGCAAGGGAAGCTCAGGAAGGAGGAGCAACAACTGCCGTTAGATCAACTGGGAAGATGAGATCTGGACCATTAGATCAGTGTTCAGATAGGAGGAGTGCACATAGGAGATTTTCAAATCTGAGCTGTCAGATATGGAGGCATGGATCAACATCCGTTGATCTTGAGGTAAGGTGCACATGGTTTAATTTTTTGGCATTTCACGTACCGAGAGATGAAAGAGGAAAGTATTTCGACTCTTAAGCCAAGAATCACGAAAGGGAGGTTTGTGATTAGATCCTGACCCTCAATCAAGATGAGAAATGGGTCATTGATCGTCTAGAGTCTGGACTGTTAGATATCGTGCAGAGGGTCGACATCCGCACGATTTGCAAGATTTGCGCTCGTGCCAAGGAAGTGTTTCAACATTTCATTATTGGGAAATCCGAGGGAAGAGTCTTGAAACTTGTTCCCCAAAGTCACGAAAGGAGATTTCACGAAGGGATATAGACCGTCGGTCACAGAGGTTTATGAGCCATTGGATCTAGAGGACGCATGGCAGAGATCTGGAGGCCATCGACATTTTCATCACCAAGAGAACAAGGGTGAAGACCGGTGAAATCTCGTGAAAGGAGAGCTCGCAAAAACATCAGGTTCGTTCATCAAGGAGGACACTTGGTGAGTGATCAAGGTTTTGGGGAAACCCCCGAAAGGTTGTGGGCCATCGATCCAGTTGGATCATGGTCGTTGTTTCAAGAGGAATCTGGACCGCTGATCTCTCAAGGAGGGATTTCAATGTTTCGTGGACCGAGAAAACGAGAGGGAGAATCTTTCGACTCTCATACGATAAATCATGAAAGGGTTAGCACCGTTGATCCAGGGGAAGATATGGATCATTGAGCATCCAAGGAGGAACTTCGGGTTTTTAGCAACTGGAAGATCAAGGAACAGAGGCCTTCGACTTCCCAAGTCGCGAAGTCCTGAAACACCTTGGGACTTAGCCCTAGGTCACGGGAGAAAGGTCGCATGGTGAGAAGCGAAGGGAAGCGTTAGCCCGTGGATCGACATTTCTGGATCTGAGGGTTCAATGGAGAAGGAGTCATGAGACATGGAGTCCCGACTCGTGAAACTGTGAAACAATCACGACCATTGAAGTGAGGAGGAAGCAGGGCCATTGCATCTGCCCTATATAAGGACTGGGATTCAGGTTTCGGGGATTTGAAAAGGCAAGGAAGAGAGACCTTGCATCGTGATTCCCCGAATCATGAAACCCTAAGCACTCAAAGGAGTTGAGCCCAGGGTTATGGAGAGTGGTCATACAGGTGGAGGATACAAAAATAGCTAGTGCTCACGAAGCTCTTTTTGGGGTTTTGGGAATTCAAGTATTGGGGTTTCGAGGAGGAAGGGTTAGACGCGTTCCAATATCGTGAAACCCAAAGAGCCAAAGGGATTGGCCCTAGGTCATGGGAGAGGGGTCACATGGATGTAAGTTAAGGGAGGAGCTAGCGAGAGCTAGGCCCTATTTTTAGGTTTCGACATTTTGAAGGACAAGGAGTCAGGAAGAGCTTGTATAAAGAACTCTCGAAATGCAAAAGGCGTGTAGCCTAGAACCTTGGGTCATAACTCAGGGTCACGAGAGAGGAAGGGGATAATAGAGAAAGGTGCCAACACCAAACTAGGTGTTGGTTCATAACAGAGAAGGGCAGCAAAAGGTGGGGCGTGCGCACAGGTTTAGCCAAGGCCTGCGTAGGGACAAAAAGGGACCCATGGATTTGTTCAAGAGGTTCCAACAGGGAACTAGAGAGCCATTTCAGCTCGTGGAGGTAGAACGATCTAGTGACCAGGAGGTCGTGGACCCTGCTGAGGTAGGGGGGTTGCATCATATATCATTGTGTTGAGATTTTGTCCCAAAATAATACTATTCTTCTTAATTATGTGTGTGTGTTAACACTTCCTTCAAATGTGTAGTGAATAATCTCCATGAATAATAATAATAATGAGATACCTTTCCCATGGTTCTGTGGTCTAGTGAAAACCATCGAGGTGATTGAGTTTGTGTTAAAGTGGAGATGTGGGGTTAAAACCCCCCAAGTGGGTATGGATGAGGCCTAGTATAAGTCCGGAGTGATTTTGATGACATAGAAACACCCCTCATAATGAAACAACTTTTCTAAAGGACCGTTATAAGTCACTATAAGAAATATTTCCAACAAAAGTAAGAGATACCAACATCAAAATATTTATTAATCTAGTAGTTGGATTTTGGGTTCAATTCATCGAGATTGATGTGATAACATGATCCATAATTTCTTAGTAAATCTTCGAGTCGATTCACTAGATCGAACCTTCATTAATTTTTCAGAAAGTAAAATATCAATCTCCATTTGCTATTTCATTGTACATTAATTCTAATTGAGTAAATCTTTCACACTGTATAAAATAATGTTGATGAAATCAATCACATACATAATAATAATGTAGATTTTACCCTGGAAATTCATTTGGGAAAAATAGTAATAAATGGATTTTACATTGGCTCTTTTTATGGTTAGGAATTATTACAATTAGGATCTATACACTCTCACACATAGATTTGTGCATTCTTACTCCTTTGGTTGTGTTTTGTATATTGTATTTTGACTTTGAGACAATCTTCATTTCATGTGGAAAGGCTTGTAGACCCATATTCATCCTCTTGATATAGGAATAGATTTCTCATTCTGAGTCTTCAACCTTCTAATTCTGTGCTATTAATTTCCCAGGTTCTCCAACTATCAATGCCTGCTTGTGACTAGGAAGTAGCCCCCTTTTCCTTTATTTTCTATGATCTACCACTTTATTACTTATGTTTATCATGTTCTTCCTCCTATAAAGGTCAAGAGGATTCTCCCAAAGCCATTACAACTACCTCCTCATTTTCTTACTAGATGCCTCAAATGTTTCCAGTCAACNCCCCCCCCCCCCCCCAAATGTAACTATCTTCTATAATGGATTTTTGGAATTATATTCCTTCTTTTAAGGCTACTTTGGGTAGTATAGACACATTCACCTACATGGAACTAAATTAATTTTATGGTGATTTAACTATTATCGAGAAAAGCTTATAGAATTTACTTCATAAAACAATGTTGAATAAATCTATCACATACACAATAATAACACCGATTTTACCCTAGAAACCCATTTTGGAAACCAACAAGAAATGGCTTTTTATTTGGTTATTTTTATTCTCAAGCGTTATTACAAATATGAGCTATACAATCTCATATAGAGATTTTTTGTATTCTTACTCCTTTGGCTATGTTTTGAATATTGCAATTTGTCTTATAAACACTCCTCTTCATCCCTTCAATATAGGAACAAACTTCTTGTTAGACTCATTAGTATTTTGTTTCTATTCCATTAAATTTTCAATATTTCTATCTCTCAATATCAACTTGCGACCAAGAATAAGTTCCTCTTCCCTTTCTAATATTTGATATGCCTCTTTATTACCTCTCTTTATCAGTTTATTTCTCCTCAAAAGGACAAAAGGCTTCACTAGAATCCATTAAAACTACCCCATCATCTTCTTAAAATATGCCATGAATGATGTTAGTGAAACCTACCTAATGTAATCAACTCTTGTATAAAATTTGTGGGATACTTTGAATTTATAACCTCTATCTTATAACACATCCAATTCAAGAGTCTGAAATAAATAGTCCAATTTATCCAGGTGGATATTGGTGGCCACCCACCTATTCCAACTGGCTCCTCTTGACAGTTTTTAGTTCAACATGTTTCTCTGTAATGATGGCATTTCTTTGTAATTGTGGTTTCTTCACTTTTAGATCTATCCTAAATCCCTACACAACATCTAGGTGGATATTGGTGGCTTCCCACCTATTCCAACTGGCTTATTTTGGAATCTTTCATGTTAGTGCATCTTTTTGTACTTCCAAGGTCATTTTGGGGCCCTAAACAATGTTTTTTTGGCTTGCCACAGTCAAATTGTAAACAGAGTTATATTTTTATAATGTATGGTGTATTTCTCAAAAATATCTTTCCAATGGGCTATCACACGTCTAAAACAAAGGTCATATGAAAAATTTACGACCCTGATAAGTTGAGGTACCAACTTACCCATTGAGGCCCACATAACTTTTGGCATTTCACCTCCCGGGGTTAGGTTTTTGGATGTCTAGGGTTTTGGAATTCATGAGTAATATTAAAAATGCCTCTAGAGCCTCATTGTAATCATTCTTCTCAGATATATGTGCGTAGCAGCCACATCTCTTCTCAGAGATATCTACCACCATTCAAGGAAGTTGTTTTGAGTTTTGCAATTTTATAATTTTAGCCTATTTTATTTATTCAATAGAAGTTATTGTTCAATGGTTTTCTTCGCATCTCTATGTTATTGTATTCATTATGTTATTCATTTCATTCTGCTCGTAAATACAAATCAGTGGTATCATAGAGGTCTGCTCTTCATTTATTTTTCTTTGTGCATGTCCCTGACAAGATTTGGGTACAAGAATTTGGGACTCAAACCAGTCGAGCCTTTGCAAGATCGGCTGCACCAAAATTGACCAAAACTCATAGGGGATGAGAAGAATTATGATGGAGCATGATATCATTTTAAACTGTTGCTCGAGGAATCACTTGTGCAACAAAGGAACAAAATGATGGAAAAAATTTCACAGATCCTTCGGTGGCTGTCCACAGGAGATGCATCTTCATCAAGCGACCATGCAACCCCCTTCAAGGTACAAGTAAAATTTGATATTCCATTATTTGAAGGAATGATATATGTGGATGTTGTAGATAAATGGTTGAATATGCTCGAAGGGTATTTTCGGTCCACAATTTTTCTAATAGGGAAAATATTACTTTTTCACTCCTCAAGGATGTCCCCCCATGTTAAGGACTAGTGGGATACTTACTCTGAGAAAAGGGCCATAGAGGAATATGCAATATTTGTGGTCACCCCTACATGGGATTCCTTCATGGATGACATTAAAGAACAATTCTACCCTATTGGAAGCTACGAGGACTGGTACACAAGATGGACCATGCTGCGTTAGGAAAGGGACCAAACAGTACTAGATTTCACCAATATTTTTCATACCTTGAGCACCAAATTGGGTATCAAATACTATGAATGACATCTGGTGCTCAAATACCTCAGTTTTCTGCATAGATACATTCAAATAGAAATGGATTTTATGGAAATTGGATCATTAGGTGTGGCTTATAGATATGATGTCAAGATCGAGCAGGAATTTAAGCAGAAGAGGCGAGAGTTTGGATCTACAAACTCCTCACAGCTGAAGCGGGGAAAAGGCGAACCCAACCCAAAAAACAAGGGATAGAGAAATATGTCCACTCTTAGGATAACCAGTCCAAGCCACAACCAAATAAGGGTAATGAGAAGTCGAAGAAGGACACAAGAAAGTGGTGTGAATACCATAAAATCCCTTGGCACAACACCGAAGAATGGTGCTCCAAGAAGTCATTGGTGGAAGAGCTGAAAGATTCCGAGTCAGAGGCATATTATGACTTTGAATC
>ML797211.1:256428-268336 GCA_009831015.1 Picea engelmannii | reverse complement strand
GAGGTACTGTGTGATATTTATCCCCTTGAAGTTTTTGATGTTTGTTTAGGCCAGCCATATTTGTGGAAGCGACATATTATGTATGAGTCTAGATCCCACAGTTTTAATATTACTTTGGGTAGACAATTGTACAAGATACCAAAGGTAGTGTTGCCTACCACTATTTCTTTAATATCTTCTAAGCAATGCAGTAAGGTCATTTCACAGACCAGGAAGTTTTTCTTCTTTGTGATCTGTGCTCATAGTAATAAGAAGGTCATTGCCACATCTGTGACCTCTACATTGAGCCTCTCTTTGCAGCAGAAGCAAGTGGATGGGACTGTGGAAGAGTACATAGAATAGGGAGCGCTCCCAGAATAGGGAGCGCTCCCCCAAAAGGGGTATCAGAGTCTATTTTGCGGGCTAACAAATTGACCCAAAATAGGGAGCGCTCCCCGAAAAGGGGTACACGTCAAAATTGCTAAGTATCGCATTGTCCCTGTCAATCATCGTAAGTGTCGCATCTTCCCTACAGCTTTCGCAAGTGTCGCAAGTTGACCACTAGTGTCGTAAATGATGTTCGGACATAATGTCGTGATAACGACACTAAGGAAGCACTTATGACACCTCATATGACTGATTTGGAGAGCAAGAACTGATCCACTGGAATCAAAGAACTGATCCACTGGAATCAAAGAAGTCGGCCCAGGCAATTAGCCAAAATTACTATAAATACAGGAGGCCATTCTTCATTCTGGCAGGCAGTATCAAAATTGCAGAGAAGAACTTGTGCGCACTGCAATGCCCAGTTTTGTGTGCAGGTTTGGAGGAGATTTGCCATTGCAGCTGCTGCAACTAGAAGATCATGTTTGGCTTGGACTATATCTTGGTTAGGGTTTGGAATATCTGATCATCTCTTGTTAGTGTGCTATCCTTGGGGAAAGGTGCACTACCCTTTGTTTGGCTATCTAGCCTAGGGTTTGCTTCCAGAGTGATTCTCTGTCAAGGTTAAGGTGCTTGGAGGGTGGCTTCGGCCTATGGTTGGGTGACAATAATGATATTGTCAATGGTAAAGTGAGCACATCCATTATATTCTAACACATGGGCCCTCAGCCAAGTGACCAAGGGTGGTGGCAAGGAAACATTCACATGGGGGGAGGCACAAAAATGAGCATTTGATGATCTGAAGAATCACTTGTGCTCAACTCCAATACTCTCCTTACTCGATCTACAATAATCGTTTGAGATTACGAATGATTCATTTGACTATGATGTAGGCACAATTCTCACTCAACACGATCATCCAGTAGAACACCATAGTGAGACACTCTCAGATACCATCCAGAAATACCCCACATGTGATAAGGAAATGCATTCCATTGTGAAAGCCCATCGTTAATGGAAACATTACATTCTGGGAAAGGAGACAGTCATCCACATTCACAAGCCTTTGCATTTCATAAATACATAGGGGGAGTTGTAGAAGGACCGTCATCAAAATTGGTCCACATACCTGCAACATTTCCATATCAACATCAAGTATAAGGCATGGAGTACAAATAATGTTGTTGAATGCCTCAGTCGACCTCCAGTTGTTGCACTCACCACCTTGTTTCATTCATGTGGGCATGAGGCATCTAAGTGGCCCCAACTTTATTAGTGAGATCCTAACTTTTCCACCACCTATAAGCTCTTGGGTACATGAGAAAATGCCACCAATTTTCACATACAAGATGGATTGTTATGCCATATGGTCCACCTCTATGTTCCTTAAAGCGAGTGTGCAAAGATGATTTGGGAGGCTCACTACATTCATATGGCAGGACATTTTGGCATGGATAAAACTGTGGCCATTCTACAGAAAAAATCTTATTGGCAAAAACTTCGACTGGACATCAGCAAGTATATCAGATCTTGCACTGCCTATGCCATTTCTAAGCCATCCATCAAGAAGCAAGTCTTATACACCCCTCTTCCTACTCTCAATATGCCTTGGGAATCCACCTCGATGGATTACATGTCTGTCCTTCCATCCACCAAGAAAATAAATGATTGCATATTTGTGGTGGTTGATTGGTTTTCAAATATGGCCATTCTCATAGCTTGCAAGAAGAGCATCACAATGATAGATACTTCCAATATCTTCTTCGAATGAGTGTGGGTCCATTTTGGGATACCACAGACCATCATATCTGATCGAGACAATAGGTTCCTCAACACATTTTGGTCGAGTTTCTGGTCACTGTTGGACACCAATCTCACTAAATACATTACCTTCCACCCTCAAACCGATGGTCAAACAAAGGTCGTCAGTCAGTGGATTGTGCACATACTGTTCATGTATAGCTCTAAGCATCAACACACATGGGATTATAGTCTTCCCTATGTTCAACACAGCTACAACAGGGCTCTCCATAGCTCCACCAACCATATCCCATTTCAGGTGGGGTTGGGATTCCAACCCTTGGGTCCCATTGATGTTGCACTACCTCTTGCAACCACACACACATAATATTTCCATGTTCATTCTGAGGCCGAAAAAGACACTAGATTCATTGAATGGATTCATCACATCCACCAACAACTCCATGAGATTTTGCATAAAGCCAATGCTAAGTACAAGCAACACCATGATCAACATCGAGTATCGCACAAGTTTTAGGTGGGAGACAAGGCCTGGTTACATTTTCAGAAAAGGGCACCTTAGAGGGCCCCATCAGAAGCTCCGTCCAATTCACTATGGGCCTTACATTATTACCAAGGATGTGGGTGCCAATGCTTTTGAGCTCAACAGTCCCCCCTTCCTTGGCTTGCACCTAGTGTTCAATGTGGACTTTCTCCAACCATATTTTCCACCATTATTGGACACGCTGGAGATTGCAGAACCATTGACACCAACAAATATCAACTTTGAATTCATGGAACATGAATCCATTGATAAGATAATGGACACATATTTCAAGGGCACTCGCCAACAGAGGATCCAAATTTATCGAGTTGTCAAGGCAAGGAAACTCCTACACCAAGGAAAGTGACTCACCCAGGGCCAAATTCAATAGAAATTTCCTCACCTGATGGGGGAAATCAAAGAAATGGAGACCATTGATTCCTAAAGGGGGAGGACTGATCCATGTTGATATTGGTTGCCACCCACCTATTCTGGCTAGCTCCTCTTGACAACTTTTAGTTCAACATGTTTCTTTGTAACGATGACATTTATTTGTAATTGTGAGTTCTGCACTTTCAGAGCTATCATGAAGCCCTACACAACATCTAGGTGGATATTTGTGGCCACCCACCTATTCCAACTAGCTTATTTTAGAAGTTTTCATGTCAGTACATCTTTCTGTACTTCCAAGGCCGTTTTGGGGCCCTAAACAATGTTTTTTTGGCTTGCCACAATCAAATTGTAGACATAGTCAATGTTTGACGACATAATGTGTATTTATCAAAAAGACCTTTCTAACGAGCTATCACACACCTAAAACATAGGTTGTATGCAAAAGTTACGACCCCAGGAAGTTGAGGTACCAACTTACCCATCAGGGCCCACATAACTTTTGGCATTTCACCTCCTAGGGTTAGGTTTTTGGATGTCTATGGTTTTGTAATCCATGAGTAATGTTAAAAATTCATTTGAAGCATCATTTTAATCATTCTACTAAGATGGACGTGCATAATAGCCACATCTCTTCTCAAAGATAACTACCACCATTCAAGCAAGTTGTTTTTAGTTCTGCAGTTTTATAGTTTCGACCTATTTTATTTATTCAATAGAAGTTATTGTTCATTGGATATCTGTTGTTGTTCTCCATATCTTTGTGTTATTGTATTCAATTTGTTATTCATTTCATTTCTCTCGTAAATATGGATAGCCAATTCAAATTTCCAATTGAAGGTAAGTTTTGTTCTTGAAATGTGCTTTCACAACACTCATGCAATCATTTCATTGCCTTGAAATGGAAAACGAAGAACAAATCTAGCTCCATTGAGACGAAGTACTCAACTTAGTTTGTAAACCCTATTTATGGATATGGGTTACACTACTTTCAAAATTAAAAACCAACCCCATACTATAAGCAGTTGATAAAAAGATGGAAGCTACAATTTTTGTCAAGCTAAAAATGAGAGTACTTGTTATTGCTCTATTCCAAATATAAATGGCATGCTCTTTTTTCTTTTAATAACAATGCAACAATGCCAAACAATGTAAATATTTCCATAACAAGTTAATAAGTGTGTTTCAATCCAATGGCTCAATAAACAAAAGGTTGGCTATATGCAAAGGAGGATCCATAGTAAGCTAGTCCATTGACTTAAACAACTTTCTAATTGGGTTGTGGATACCCACCACTCATCCAATTGAAGTGATTGTAGGGAGAATGCAAAATGAACTATAATTAAAATGCTCAAATTATTGAAACCAATGACCAAGGTAAATGAGCTTTGATTCAATGCCAATGTGAATCAGTTGGGAAATTAAAAATGTGGTTTATAATTTAGCAACATACAACCTCGAGGCATATTTCTTGGTTGTAGCTAACACATAGTGCACTAGCATATCCTCGTCATCAATCCAACAAACAAATAGTAGAATCCAACTATTTATTGGAATGGGGAATCATTGAATGACCAAGCCAAAAAATTACCATAGAATGTGGGTTGCATAGGAAGCGTTCCCACCAGTGAACAAATCAATTAATAATGGCGCCTAATCAATTCATGACAATGTTGTGTGTATTTAACTACTAAATCACATGATTCCATGAACATAAATGAATTGTGGGTACTTGATTTGAATGTTGTGGGCGATTGCAATACAAAGTGTCAAATGTTGTAGTTTTAAACAATAAGGAATCACGGCAAATTGAAGCAATTAACCAACAATTGGCAGTCCCACACCATAATAAGAGATAATTTACCCTAGAAACCCAATTAGGAAAACAAACATTCAAATGTATTTGATTATTTCTAAAGAAATTATTACAAAGGGTGATATATGCGCTCTCAACAAATATTTTGGTGCATTCTTACTCACCAGAAATATTTGTAGATCAATTTGGCTCATGGGCAACATTATTCTCTTTATGGAAAAGCTTAACATCTCCATCCTTTTATATTTGAGAAGATTACCTCTTTGATACATCTTCTTCTAATATTTCCCTTATTATTCCCAAGCTTCAATTCTCCCTTGGTTGTTCTTGCATCAAGCAACATTATTTATTATAGAGCTACCTTGGAATGCCAACCATCAAATTGATTTGTTTCACCTTCTTGATGCCTTTTGGCCTTTGAAATTGAAGGTAATTTCTAACTTCAAACTTTGCCAAAATTTTAATTTTTATTTCAAAGTTTGGATGATTGGTTATTTTGGATCCATTTCAAGTGACACCTCCCCATTCACGGGATTTTGGTCCCCAAAATATTCAACTTGAAGATGCAACATGATGTGTTCTTTTCCAATAAACTTTGTAATGGATTTTGGACACTTTTAAATATAAGAGGAATTTACATGGAAAGGGATACACTAATTACCGAGTGTTGTTACTCTCCCATAGTTCTTTAGTAGTTTGTAGTGCTTTTGGAACTGATTTCATAAACATGGGCAAGAAAT
The DNA here is from genome assembly GCA_009831015.1 of Picea engelmannii. Lineage (NCBI taxonomy): Eukaryota > Viridiplantae > Streptophyta > Pinopsida > Pinales > Pinaceae > Picea > Picea engelmannii. The sequence goes on along the minus strand of ML797211.1, from coordinate 262,743 downwards.
AACCAAATTTTCACACATTCAACCTTTAGTATAGTCCTCAGATGTTGCTTCTACTTAATCAATAATTCCTTTCGATGTCAAAACCATTTGTTTAAGCTCTATGATGTTGCTCCAAATGAGGAAAGACTCATGGTATTCAAGTCTTCTTCTCCCATATTCAAAACGATCCTCTATTTGTGGTAGATCATATTTGTTCTGGGATCTTCACCTTTGCTAGACACTATAGATATATTGTAAACCTTCTTTCTCTAGACATGGACAATCTCTATGTTCATGCAATTTCCCTCACATCTTTGGAATAGTATTCAATGTGCTTCTTCCTCAAATCACTAACAACTTCTTCAAGGTCACAGATTCAACCACCTTAATACCAATATGATCCATAAACAAGAGAATTGTATCCCACATGCCTCACCAACATAGTGTTAGGGACATAAAATCCCTAACCCCTCACGTATGTAGAATAATATATTTTCCATGTAATAAAGGCCAACATTATTTAATAAGGCCTATTTTATAAATGTGATAAAGTCAATGTAAGAAGACCTATTACAAGCTTTCTCTTCTAGAAATATCTTCCTATAGAATGTTCTTTAGAGGATAGAATTAATATAAATAAGAGTAGGAGGCATGATAGATATTTGTCTTGAGAATTATTGTAATAGAACTCTGCTATGCTGGAGGTTTCCCCCTCGAAGAGGCAAGTGAACATTGATTTCTTTGAATAAAGGTATAATTTTTGGTATTTCTCTTCTCAATATTTTGTTGTTTCATTGATATCGATTGTATATTCTTGTTTCTGCATATTATATTACATATGGTACCTTAAAAGTTATATCATAGCACTTTCCTTGGCAGGAATTGTGGGTAATTGTTTTTCCAAGATAGAGATGTGTACTGTTGGCATCTTTAAAGCATAGAGATCTATTGTTCAACAGGTAAAACTATGGTGGCAAAGACTACACACATGCGATACAGATGGTTTCATGGGATTTCCTAGAAACCAAAGTTTCTCCCTTGCTGGAAACCTATGTAACCCATGTTGATACCCCTCAAGTAGTACTGCATCAGAAAGAATCTATACATGACCATCACTCCCACGTATCAATAGGTATATCAGGAGTCCTCTAGGTCTCCTGAAACCAACCCTAGATCAATCGATCGACCGCCTGATTTCTCTAGTGCCACCGAGAACAACATTAAGGAAGATACTCTCTCGTACATGGGTAATCGATTAGTATGGATAAGGGTATAGTCAAGCCTCCTTAGTTGGTACCTTGAGATATTGGGTCGAGTACTACTATTTGACCCTGCATGTATATCAGAGAGCTATAGCATAGGGAATGTAATGCCCCATTTTGACCTAGGAAACTAAATTTACTTATGGTCTAATTGTATTTTCATTTGAGTATTAATTGTGAAACATTAATTAAAATTGGCACTTCAAATCATCGACATGTGGACCTACGTAGGTGTAAATACTATGAATAATGATTTTTAATGAAATATTTTATACGATTTTATTCTAGCATGAAATGTTGAGTAAAAGGCCTTGGTATGTGGATACCAGTTTTAATGATATTTTTTAAATACAACGACCTGTCAACAATAAATGGTTATGGATAAGTTCATTTGGTAAACTAATCTGCATGTTGAATAGGCTATGTATTAGCCAGAGAAGTGTGATAGTAAGTGATCGATTTCATGGACATCGAATGAGAAATGTAATGATATGAATTATCCTTATGTTATTTTACATTGATTCAAATGAATTTCTATGATATTTGGGCAAGAGCAGGTTTCTCAGGTGGCATGACTGCCTAAAACTGGATATTCGTTGACAAAACTCTCAGAACACAATGTTGTAATATGGTCCATGATAGGGTGTTGACTAGTTCTATCAGGAGGGGTGTATGCATTTCCCACCCTTTATCCTCTGAAACCTGGAGTCGTGGGAGGGTTGTGTTAAGCCACACTCCCCTAGACATGTGATGGTGACAACTAGTTGCTTGTTGGGGAAGCTTGGTCAAGGTTGTTGACACTTACACTTATGGGTTCTATATGGAGTTAGGTCAATATAGTTGGCGCTACAATGTAGTCCAACAAAGGAGGGATAGGATTTGAAATATGGAAGTAGGTTAGGGAGGAAGGGTGTTCAGACTAGTTGAGAGTGTTGTTGGGATTTAGTCATGTAACTATAGTGCCTAACTTATTCCCTCTTATTTTTGGTATTAAATTCTTGATTCAATTATGATGATCTAGGTAAATGTTTCATTTGTTTTGAATTGTTGTGACTGATGTATCAACGCTATTTTGTTAGAATAAGTGATTGATTTTAATGCATTATGAGATTTATTGTACTATTAACTTGATTGTGAGAAAACATGAACTATGCATTAGATGTGTTGATTGTTATCATTAGTACACACATGAGCTATGTATGCGCTAGCTACGCATACATACCTTGCACGAATACATTGGTATTATTAGCATATATATTAGATATTAGAATATTATTTTGTATGGTTTGTGTTTGTTGTATGTTGATGTTTGTAGTGAAATTAAGATTTATAGGATTTTAATTATTCGTTCATTAGATTGGTAAATTTTATTTAGGGGTTTATTATTTTTAAAAGAAGAAGTGAAATGTGATTTTATTAAGTTGATTGCATTTAATGTAATTTAGATTTTGTGACCTACTCGAGATATTTTATAATTGTGCTTTAGATTTTGTGACCCACCTGATTTATTTTATAATCATGCTTTATTTATGGAGATAGGTAGAATGTCAATTTATTAAATGGGGGGAGGTGAAAAGGGAATAATTTATCTTATTTTTGGTATTCCTAGAATTTTGGGCTGAGTGATTTGAGAAAAGCGGTGGAGAAGGAATAAAAGGGGGAGGAAAATCAAAGGAAGGGGGTTGGATGTTACGAGGAAACATTTTTCTATTGAGATGGGGATGGAGACTTGATATTCTTGGACATACTTGGGTTGTGGTTCTGGGACTTTGGACACAGTGGGCCAGGAAACTTGGTTTCTTAGATCTAGGGAGCCGAAGTGGCTGCTCCTAGCTGGCTGGGAGGTAAAACATCTAGTTGGGTAGTCTGCTAAAGATCCAAGGATGGAATACTAAATCAAACAACATGACTACTAAATCAAACATGACTACATGCATTTTCCTAATTCTAAGCTAATTGTATTGATTTATTAGCTTGATTATATTGTTCAAGTTACTTGAATCACAATATTGACTGATTGGGGAGAAATGTTAAATAAACATTGTGGAAAATTGTTAGATATACCTTGTGGAAAATTGTTAGATAAAACTATACTGTTAGTTAATAGAAAATGTTATATTCTTTAAATTTTGCAAATTTCATAAAATATTTGCAAATAAACACATATTCTTATTAATTTAACATTTGAAGAAAAAAATCTAGTATTTAAGTGTGAAATTTGGAAAATAAGAAAACTATTTTTTTTTTACCAAAATTGTCCATTTATATATTAAAAAAATTATAATAGAAAATAAAAACTCTGAAGCCCTAGTGAAGGAAAGGCCTTACATGGAAAACCCGTGTCCATAGGCACCCTGCAAACCCTTACCGAGGGAAACATACCATACAAGAAACAAAAAGGATATTTTGGTTGCACAACCTTACCTCCTACATTCTGGTTGAAAAATTACTACACATTTTTTTGTTTGTTAGGAATTTGGGAATTTTGACATTGTAGTATTATTCAGATTGGAGTATAACACCACATGAGTTTAAAAAAAAAGTCTGGGTCCTTCCCACACCATTATTTTAGACCTACTCATTGGATTCCTCTCTTCTCCCCGATCACAGTAGAACCTATCATTTTCATCATTTTTTCCCCATGAACCCAACCCCTTCCCAACACCCTTATTTGGAACCTATTCCATTGAATTCCTTTCTTTGCACTGATCATCGTAGTAACATTCACCAACAAACCCTTTCCTGTATGGACCCGCCCACCCCCTTTCCCCTCCCAATGGCCCATACTCACTCGAAGCCAAGACTGGGAACAATGCCTCACTTCCCTAGACAAAGTTACTGAGAAAACCAAGACTGATATCTCTACCCTTAATTCCTATATTGCTAGCAAAAATTCCCAGGTTTCCCCACTATAATAATTTCCCACATACATAACCCAATTGATAATCATGTGTCAACAATCCCGAGAAGCAGTGCACAACTTGACCACATTGTTTAATCAATCCCAAGTTCCCTTCTCTTATGCACCACCTTATAACCCTAAAGGAACTAAATCCTCCCACTCCACATCCTTTCCTTCCAACCAATTTTAGTGGGACTTCCGTCTTCCTAGAGTGGAGGTGAAAAATTTTGATGTCTCGGATCCCAAATGATGGGTCACTTAAATGGAACACCATTTCTCTTTGCATGGCATTACTAATGAGTTGGCCAAACTCTAGTATGGTTTTCTCCATATAGATCCTGAATGATGGAAATGGTGCCAATGGAGAAAAAAATCCCGCCAAGATATGTGTCTTGGACACAATTTTTCATAGAGATTTAAAAATGATTTGACATCGACACCCACCATTTAGGCCATTTGACCAAGTTGAAACAATTCGGCACAGTGGAAGACTTTATAGTTTCCTTTGAACACTTGGATTTTCACACATAGGGAATGTTAGATATTTTTTATAGGAATTCTTTATCAATGATCTCAAGGATGAGATCCATGCCCATGTCCTAATGACTCTCCCTCATAATTGGGTGGAAGCTACTAAAAGAGGTAAGGAATCACATTGGGTTGTCTCTTCTTAAGCCAAAAAATACCCCTTTATTCCCTGCCCTAAACCCTCCACTACTGTCCCTCCTCCCACTCCACTAAAGATCCAAAACTTTTCTTGGGCATAAATGGATGAACGCCAACTCAAGGGACTTTGTTATAATTGTGATGAAAAATATTTTCTAGGGCATAAGTGTAAAGAACAAAATATTTTTATGGCCATATCTGAGGATATTGATGAAGAAGAGGTAGAGGCTCCCTCTGTGGTAGAGTTACCCGAGCCAATGGATCTTACTCCATCCTCTGATGCCCCATAAGTCGAACTAGTCATTTCACTGAATGTCCTCACTGGCTTCTCTAATCCCCAAAACCTCAAGATAATTGGCTACATTAAGCATCAGAAGGTCATCATCCTAATTAACAATGGTAGCACTCATAATTTTTTTTGTTGTCACATTTCCCAAGAAACCAATTTCTATATATATGAAATCAACAAATTTCACATAATGATTGCAAATGGGCATTCCATAAATGTGGGGGGCGTTGTGAAAATGTGTGTCTCCAAATTGGTCAATACAACCTGAAATATCATATGTTTTGTATCGACATGGGTGGTTGTGACATTGTTCTTAGTGTAGAATGGTTATGCACTCTTGGCCCCATCCTCATATATTTTAAGGAATTAACCATGCAATTCCAAAAAGAGGGATAACAATAAAAGTTCCAAGGCATCACATTAGGTTCCCCTGAGATCATCAGTTCCCATCGAATGGAAAAACTCCTAAAAAAAGGTCATTCAGGTAATATTTCCCAACTCCATTATATTCAAGCAGTTGAGACACCCTCTGTGCACTCTGACCTCCAATCTATCATCTCCAAACACCAAGCTATTTTTGCCACTCCCCATGGCCTTCCGCCTTCCTATGGTGTTCATAATCATTCCATTCCTCTCATCATGATAAGTCTTCCTCCAAATTTTCACCCTTATCGCCATCCCTTTTCTTAAAAGAATGAAATTGAGAAAAAATTTCAAGAATCACTCGAAGGAAGTGTTATATGTCCTAGTACCAGCCCCTATTCTTCTCCTATGGTCATGGTACTAAATAAATAAGGAACTTGGCGCATGTGTCCAGACTTTTGCGCCCTCAACAAACTCACCATCAAAGAAAAATTTCCCATTCTTGTCATTGATGATCTCTTGGATGAATTGAGTGGTGCTCAGTACTTTACTAAAATTATTCTTCGTTCTGGCTACCACCAGATACATAAGAAAGAGGAAGACATTCCTAGACTGCATTTCGAACTCATGAGGGTCACTATGAGTTCTCAATAATACCCTTTGGCCTATGTAATACTCTTAAGAACCAAATATCAATATAGCATAGAAAACCCTCAGAAAAAGTACTCAATGCCTTGAAAAAGAGATAATTTCATATAATAAGCCTCTTCGAGGGGGCAACCTCCTTTTACCCCACTTAAATGTTCAAGTACAAGATGATTCAAAATGAAAATGTCTCCTTGGTATATATAGGA
>ML797211.1:245496-256237 GCA_009831015.1 Picea engelmannii | reverse complement strand
GAAGATGCAGGCAAATCCAATTTGTATGCCATAGTACCAATCTTTTGCAACACCTTATAAGGGCCATAATACTTTGGTGATAATTTATTATCCTTCTTGGCTTGCTTGAGGGACATCTGTTTGTATGGTTGTAGTCTTAAAAATACCCAATCTCCTTCTTCAAAACTTCTTTCACTACGATGTTGATCTACTTGTTGTTTCATGCGATTCTGTGCCATGGTCAGGTTGTTCTTTAAGATTTGGAGAACTTGTTGTTGATTCTCAATGTGATCTTCCATTGCTTGAACCTTATATTTTTCTTTTAGAGAAGAAGTGATGGAAGGAGGGTGGTATCCTTAAAGTTCCATAAATGGAGTCATTTTTGTTGCAGTATGAAAGGAAGTGTTATACCACCATTCTGCCAAGGGTAACCATTTGAACCATTGTGTTTGTTTATCAGAGACAAAGCAACGAAGGTATCCTTCCAGACATTTGTTCACTATCTCGGTTCCATCGAATTGAGGATGATAGAATGAGCTATGAGCCAATTGAGTACCCAAACAAGAAAATAATTCTGTCCAAAAATGTCCAGTGAAGATGGGATCTCTGTCACTTACAATAATCTTTGGGCTACCATGTAGCTTTTGAATTGTCTCCATGAATGCGGTGGCAACTGTACTAGCTTTGAAGGGATGAGAGAGTGCACAAAATTTTGCGTACTTGGTCATTCTATCAACAATCACCATGGTGACACTCTTTCCTTCAGACTTTCGTAACCCTATGATGAAATCCATGGAAACCTCCTCCCAACGCTGACTTCGGATGGATAATGGTTGTAAAAGACCTGGGGTCTTAATTGTTTCCACCTTATTTTGTTGGAAAACCAAACATTCTGCCCCAAACCTTTGAACATCAGTTTTAAGGCCATCCCCAAAAAAAATCCTTCTTGACTCTATGGTAGGTTTTCAAAAATCCCGAGTGCCCTCCTACTGGAGTGGTGTGCAATTCCAATAGTACCTTTTGTTTGAGTTGGGAGTTCTTACATTAGTATTTCCATCATTTATTTCTCATAAATGGGTTTGTGTAAGTCCTTTCTCTTGAGTGGTCGACTTTCAAAAGCCAGGGGCCTTCCTTCTTGCATTAGGACAATGCCAATTCCATTTCCCGATGCATCACATTCCACAATAAAGGTTTTTGTGAAGTCTGGAGTGGTCAAGAAAGGAGATTTACACATCACCTCTTTAAGTTGTTCAAAATATTTAATTGCCTTTGGAGTCCATGAAAATGCATCCTTCTTAGTTAGTGTCGTTAAAGGTGTTGCTATTCTTCCATAGTTTTGAACAAACTTGTGGTAGTAACCTGTCAAACCCAAAAATCCTCTAAGATTCTTGAATGTTTTGGGAATCGGCCAGTCCATCATGGCCTTAATCTTGTTAGGGTCTACCTTGATACCTTCATGAGATACAATATGACCCAAATACTCTACCTCTTTTACTCCAAAGAAACATTTGGATGGTTTTGCATATAGTTGTTACTCCTTTAGTAGTTGTAGCACCTTGTCAACATGTCGCACATGATCCTCCCAAGACTTGCTATAGATTAGTATATCAACAAAAAATACTAACACAAATTGTAACGACCCTATTTAGATAAATGTTTAAAGATTATAAAGCAAAGCTAATTAGGGGATTAATTGTGGTAACAAGTTATTAATTAAACAAAGATGATCTAATTAAGTAAATTATCATTTAATTAAAGGTTATAATAGTGATTAATTAATTATATATTTTACTACAAATTACATTTAATGACCTGAGAAATAAATCTAAGAGATCAGTGATATATGTTATAAAATGGTTGTGTATGCAACAAGGGATAGCCTATGAATCCCGAGAAGATAAAACATTAAAGGAAGGATAAGGGACATGCACGGTGGTGGTTGAGGAAGTAACTACATGGGTCAGTGAAGGAGGAATAAGGGAAGGAGGGAGGTTTACGTGAAGGGGGATTATTTGAACAGAGGATGAGGGGGATGGATTCTGAGAACTATGAGATTTGCTGTGAGAACAGAGTTTCTGACTGTGGATTTTGATCAGTTGAGGCACCGAGTTGCTGGAGGTTTTGGGCACGGGGGCCAGGATATTCGTAGATATACTAGAGCTAGGTAGTTTTCCTAGTTGGCAGGGAGGACAGTAGTTTTGGGCAGTTATTTTCTTGTTTGTGGTAGGGTTGATCTGTGTATCAGGAAGCAAGAAGGCAGCAGCAAGGAAAGGAGGCAACATAAATTAGCATAAGAACCAGGTACTTTGTTGAGTTATGTATTTATTTCATTCTATCATGAAACCGGTATTATTGATAAATCTAAGTTACTGAAGTTGTTGTTATGAAAATCAACATTATGCTAGGAAGTTATTGTTTCAGTTTACGAAATAAATTGTTTATGAAATTTTAATGATGTTTAGAATTATTTGGCTGCTACATATGGTATCAGAGCGTCTTAGTTCGAAATCTGGGCCTGAGGGCCAATACCCCGAGTGTTAACTCCAGCCACGCTTAAACTACAAACAAAACACGTTCAGTTTGACCCAATATGACTGATACAGTATCCGAAAATATACATTTAGTACCCCTACATTACCCAAGAAAATAATCTCATATATCACAAGCATCAGCTTTAGGTAATACCCTTTAACTGGATCATGAATGGATAATACAGTCTTAGTTTGAATATTTAAAGGAACGCCCTTTAAAATAAGTGGCAACAAACCCAGATAGTTTGAGGGATCACTTCCCACAAAATGGCCACCCTTAAAGCAGCCTGAATAAAGCTATTAAGCATAAAAAAAAACAGAGATGATAACTTAATCTTATTTGAGCATTACTTGTCAATGAGGTTTCAGGTAGAACAGACACCTGAAATCGATGAAAATGTTGAGGGAAACTTCTGTTTAAGGCTTGAAGTTGGTAAGAATTAATAACTACATGAACTACACTGAATAAAATGAAAAAGGACATTTGCAAGACCTTGAAAAGGCCTACTTAACCTCGAACTTACCTAAATGAGAAACTACCAATGCGCAGCAGGAAAAAGGAAATTTAGAAGACTTGCATCGCGCGGGAACAGTGTGAACTAGTTACCTGTACTAGCCTCAGTGAAATTTTAAATAATGAAGAACCTCAGGAACTATAGACCCATGCAAATTTTAACCTTGTCAAGAAATCAATTTTAACACTACGTAATGTTTTATGCAACGAAACGATTATCCCAAAGGAGAGCTGTCTATTACACGTGAGAACAGATCTGAGCCATCAGATCTCGGGCGAAATCCCGTCAACCGTCAGATCTCGAGAAGTTGCGCAGGGTTTAAGTCCTAGTGTGCAGAGGAGGAGTCCCGGAAGAGTCATCGGGATATCCGAGTCATCGAGGTTTTGTTAAGCCAGAGAATCGGGACCTTGTGGTTCTCGAAATCCCGAGAACGGATCCCAGCCATTGATCTCGGCAAGGACATGCGTCAGCATTCTGGGAGGTATCGGGATTTTACCCATCGGGAATTTCAGAGGGGTGTAGAACCGTTGCGTCGAGGAATTGCGAAACGCGATTTCCCGATACAATCAAATCCGTCGGTCTGTGGGACATGTGGCAACCATCGAGAACCATCGGCGTTTGGCCCCATCGAAAAATTAGGAATTCCGAAGACATAGACATATCGGCATCAAAAACCCCGAAACAACGAGAAGCGATCAGGACCATCCGTTCTTGGAATGGGTGGCAGTGATCGGAGCCATCGGGAAAAGTCCCGACAGGAGGTCTTCCATCGGGCCATCGCGAATCGGGAAATCGCGGATCTCGTGGACAAAGTATCCATGCACTATGAAATCGTGAAACACGATTTCCCGACGAGATCTGAGCCGTTCATTTCGAGGGCGCGCGTCAGAGGATCCCGAGGAGTCAGGGTTCGGCATATCGGAGTTTCCGGAGGCAAGAAACTCTTGCAGCTCAAAGTCGCGATTCACGATATCTCGACGGAGGAGTCATGTGGGCCATGGCTGGAGATAGTGGAAGACAGGTGTCGAAGGACCAGGTGTTGGAGCTGCGAGAAGGGATCACAGTCCTGGATCTCAGACAGGACGCGTGTCAAGGATCCAGGAAGAGTCGGAGAATCGGAAAATTGACATTCCTGAGGCCGAAGGAAATAGGACATTGAAAGTCCCAAAATACCGACGTAATCAGGGTCATCCGTTGAAGGGACGCATGGAAATCATCTAGCGCCATCGGCGAAAGCTCCACAGGAGGGCTTCATCTGGAATCGGGATATCGGGAGTCCCAGAAACATAGCAACAAGAGTTGTGAAATCGCGAAATGCGATTTCTCGATAAGCCAAGGGACAATGGGGCCCACGGAAGGGTCAACAGTGGACAGGTGGCATCGGGTATCGGGATATCGCGAGTTTCGTGGACAAGGTGTCCATGCACTATGAAATCACGAACCCCGAAAGCCGGCGCAATTAACTTAACTCGTAACCTTTGATTAAAATAATTAATTAACGACTGTTTAATTAAGACCTAAACATATCGCGAAATCGGAGATCAGGGTTTCGTGATTCAATGTACGACGATTCTTTGTTACGGGAAATCCCGAATCCCTATTTCATTAACCTTTAAACTCGCAAAAAGTTAAATTTTAACCATTCGTTGACCCAGGGTAAATGCAAAAAGGCATAGCAGATTATGAATTCATGAAATTCTTGCCCGAGGAGGACCGAAAACCCGATAGGGAACCATAAGGAAACAGTCACATAGGTGCAGGTCACATGGACCTTGGTGTAGCTGAAAGGGCTAACACGCAAGGAAGAGGCGCATCGGGATATCGAGAATCCCGTAGGCACGGGATTCATGAAAATCGATAGTGCGATATCTGAAATCCCGATAAGGGATAAGACTGCGGTCGCAAGGCGAGGTCGTGTGGATCATGAGCATAGCTTAAGGGGCTAATGCGCTAGGAGAATATCAGGGATCAGAAAATCGCGAGTCCTAAGGACTTGTGAGGCTCGACATTTGGAACCCCGAAACTCTGATGATGGATAGGGTCAGGGTCACATGGAACGACGGTCATATGAGGGGGATGTATAGCCTGTAGGGCTAACACATAAAGTGTCGTATCAGAGAATCGGTAATCGGGAGTCTGTGAGGACAGAGGTTCGTGACAACGAAAGTCGCGAAACCCCGAATCCTGACAGGGAATAGGACTATGGTCACATAGGACAGGGTCACATGGACCAAAGCATAACCAAGGGAGGGCTAAAGCTAGAAGGGAGCGCATCGGGATACCGGAGATCGGGAGTCCGTAAGGACAGGAAATTCTTGGTATCGGGCATAAGGAAACCCCGAAACCTGAAATTTAAGTGGGGAATTTCACAGTTAGGAGCAGAGGGCCGTGAATTTATAAATACAAAAGAAATAAACTGGAAAGCAAAATACCAAAATCCGTATAGGGATGGAATTACAAGCAAATCATTTTGTTTCAAAAGAGGAAATCACCATTCATTACCACAGCGTAAGGAAGGTTGGTGCAATTGCTTAATTCGAATAACCCCACATTCTTCAGGGAGGTACTGAGGCTGTGTACAAACTGGCGGACTGAATCGTACCTCTTACCATAGCTGAGGGCGAGCTCTGCAAAGTGTATAGACAGGAGGATTGGTTCCCAACATTTCAAGGAGATTGGGCTCCAAGTCCTGGATCTTGCCAGTGGCCACGCCAATATACTTTGTTTCTGCAAAACGAACGGGAGCATACCCAGTAATAACCAATGCTAGCAAAGTGCTAAGAACAATGGAAAGGATGTGAGCCATGGCAAGGGAGATTCTGGAAACCTCTGAGCCGAGCAGAGGCAGATCTATGGTGGACAAAGACTGATGCGAGGAAAGTCCCAGCGGTTGAGAAAGTGAGACAGAAGAAGGACGCGTAGGGAGTCGAAGTGCTGACAGGTGTAGAATTTGGGGGTTAGATACGAGGGAGCTTGCGAAAGCCAGACGAGCACGTGGAACCCATGCGTGCCCAAACCCTTGGGTATACGTTCAATTATTTATATATATATAATATAAAGTGTTAAAATAATTTAAAATAAATTAAATGATTTAGTATCAATGATTTATATATAAATAAGGTCAAATTAGTTTAAATTTAAAGTAAAGATAATTTGAGTTAAATTAGTGTAATAATAATTTTAAATTAATTATTTTATTAAGTGTAAGGTTAATCTACCTTAAAGTTCGATGTCAACCAAGCTTAGACGCTTCATCCTAAACCCAAACCTAGCCAATTCCCCTGATGGAGTAATTTCTGTTTACAGACAAGTAAAGAAAACTTATGCCTAACCATGTTTCTAAGTTTAAGTAGCACCAATTTGAAACATCCTGGAACTCACCCTGATAACTTTGGGGTGATGCAGGTTAAGTCATACAAGATGGTCAGGACTAGAAGGGGTCGAGGCAGGGGAGCGTCGTCATGGGTACCACCGATGCCACCCACACCATCAGCACCACCAACACCATTAACGCCACCGACACCACCAACACCACCACCACCATCGCCTGAACTAGCCCTCATACTGCGCTCGTTGGAAGCCATTAACGAGACTTTAAAGGGGCGCCAACCAGCAGGGACTGAAGTGGAACTCCCACCATTTGGAATGGGTAATCCAGAAGCATCGAGGAACTCAAGGGGAGAATTTCCACCTGAAGACATCACGCGAGAGTTGCAGAAGATCAAACTTCCAGATTTTTCCGGAGGTTGTGCCAATGAACGTGCGGAAGCATGGTTGGAGGGCATGACAAGGTGTTTTTCCTTAAGGGACTATGCGTCCAATTCAAAGGCCAAGATTGCAATTTTCCAGTTAAGAGACAACGCCTTGAACTGGTGGGGCAACTTGGAAAGACAACTACACCTTACCCCAGACACAGTATCTTGGGAACTTTTTGAGGAGAGGTTCCGAAGGAAGTATCTACCAGCATACTACAAGGAACAACAAGTAGGGGCATTTCATGCCTTAGTACAAGGAAACAAGACTGTAGAAGAATACGAGATCAGGTTTATGGAACTGGTCAAGTATGTTTCGTATATGGACAATGACCAGCGACAGGCAGAGCGCTTCGTTTATGGATTGAACCCGAAGATAAGAGCTATGGTGCGGATGTGTAAACCGTCTTCAATAGCGGAGGCGGTAGAAAGTGAGCGTTATGCGGAAGAACACATGAACTTAACAGGGGGTACAAGATCGACATTTCTGCATCGCCCTGGATTCGTAGGAAAGACCCCAAGGACATTTCCTAGGGGAGGGGGCTCAAGACCACCACCTTATGGTAACAGGTTCATGCCAAGGACATTAGCTGCAGGGGTTTCAATGGAAACTAGTGCAGCATCTCTTTCATCGCCAACGGTGCAGACAGGTCCACGACCATCTCGAGGAACAACTAGTAGGGGAAGAGGTTCCAGGGGAAGGAACTCGTTTAGGAATCAATCACATAAAAGTGCACTGGTTCAATCTCGTATTGCCTGTTGGAGATGCGAAGGACCCCATTACGAACGGGACTATCCAGAGTTACAATCAGAGTTTGTGCATAGAGAAGGAAAGGCACCAATGGGGAAGTCAAGTAGCAACCACCAAATTTACGCAGCGGTTAACAACCGCCAGGCCGAACATCAATCCACCGTAGTGGAGTCATCAGGTACGCTAAATCATATTAATGTTAAGATTTTGTTTGATTTTGGTGCGACAGATAGTTTCATTTCACCATCTACATTAGAAAAGAGTGGGTTGGCAACCTAGGAGCATGATGACCTTAAACAAGTTGAGATGGCTTCGGGGGAAAAACAAGCTGTAGGACCTAGTGTCAATAATTGTATAGTAGACCTAGGAGTGTGCACTACCAGGTTGAAGGTATATGTCACTGCTCTTGGGGCGTATGACCTAATCATTGGAATGGATTGGTTAGCAACTCATCGAGCTTTGGTAGATTGTTTCGCAAAGAGGGTGCTTTGTATTGATGATGAAGGAAGACCAATAGAGATCCAGGGTGTACAGAGAAAAGTTTCATTACGCTTTATATAAACTATGAAGGTCAAGAGATGCTTGAGACAAGGGTGTTGACTTTATGTAGTGGCGACAGTGGAAGAAAGGAAGGGACCCTCATTAGATCAGTACCCAGTATTGTCAGAATTTCAGGATGTTTTTCCAGACGAGTTACCAGGGTTACCTCCTGAGAGGGAGCTTGATTTTACCATTGAGCTAAAACCTGGTGCAAAACCAATATCCAAGACTCTGTATCGGATGACGGCACCAGAACTTTGTGAATTACAAATGCAGTTCAAGGAGTTACTAGACTTAGGGCTAGTAAGGCCCAGTGTCTCACCTTGGGGCGCACCGGTAATTTTTGTAAAGAAGAAGGATGGATCCTTACGACTGTGTATAGACTACAGGGACTTGAACCATGCTATAGTGAAAAATAGGTACCCAATGCCGCGAATAGATGACCTCTTCGATCAGATGAAAGGAGCAACGGTATTCTCAAAGATCGATTTGTGATCTAGGTATCATTAGTTAAGGATTAAGGAAGGTGATATCCCAAAAACTGCCTTTCGAACTCGGTTTGGACATTACGAGTTTGTTGTGGTACCTTTCGGATTGACTAATGCGCCAGTAGTGTTCATGAGCCTCATGAACGACGTATTCCAGAAGTACTTAGATCGATTTGTACAAGTTTTTCTGGATGACATTCTCATCTATTCCATGAATGAAAGAGAACACGAGGAACACTTGCGAATAGTGTTGTCTTGCCTTAAGGAGAACAAGTTGTATGGGAAGTTGTCGAAGTGTTCCTTCTTCCAGATAGAGATCCACTATTTAGGTCATATCATTTCCAGCGAAGGAATCTTGGTGGACCCAGAAAAGGTAAAGGCCATTATGGAATGTCCAGTGCCGAAAAATGCACATGAGGTGAGAAGCTTCATGGGGCTAGCGGGTTATTACCAAAGATTTGTAGAAGGATTCTCAAAAATAGCGAAACCCATCACCACTTTGCAATGCAAGGGGGTCAGGTATGAGTGGACAGAAGAATGTGATAGCGCATTCACTGAGCTTAAGAGGTTACTAACTAGTGCGCCAATTCTACGAGTGCCAGATATGGAAAAGGACTTCATGGTCTGCACGGATGCCTCGAAACAAGGGTTGGGGGCCCTGCTAATGCAGGATGGAAGAGTGATAGCTTATGCGTCAAGAAAGTTGAAGAAGCATGAAGAGTTTTACGTGACTCATGATTTAGAGTTGGCAGCTGTAATGCTAGCTCTGAAACTTTGAAGGCACTATCTTGTGGGGTGAAACTTTGAGCTCAAGACGGACCATCAAAGTTTAAAACATCTCTTCACTCAAAGAGATTTGAATTCCAGGCAAAGGCGATGGAGTGAGTTTATGAGTGAGTATGATTTTGGTATTTCGTACATAAAGGGAAAGGAAAATGTGGTCGCATATGCCTTGAGTAGGAGACCACATATCTTCTCCTTGGTACCCTTAAAGGTCAGTCTGAGAGAACAAGTGTTAACACAACTACTAGGAGACAGTTGGTATTTAAAGGTTACTTCAAACCTCCAGAGCGGGAGGCAGATAGACCCAAAGTATGAAGGGTATAATATAGAAACAAACGGATTGTTAAGATATCGAGGAAGGATGTACATCCCGGAGAATGGGGATATTCGAAGCATCATACTGAAGGAAGCCCATAGAGCACTTGATTTCGCACATCTGGGCATGAAGAAGATGTACGCAGAGATGAAGAAACTCTTCTTTTGGGTAGGCATGAAGCACGATGTAGTCCATTTCGTCGCCAGATGCCTAGAGTGTCAACAAGTGAAGGCCGATCACCATCACCCGGCATGCCTCCTACAACCACATGATGTTCCTATGTCCAAATGGGAAGTCATTTCTATGGATTTTGTTGTGGGGTTGCCGCTCACATCTCATAGACACAATGCCATTCTTGTGATAGTGGATATGTTAACCAAGAGTGCTCATTTCATTCCAGTTAGAGACACTTATGATGTCACTGATGTGGCACGAGTTTTCATAAGAGAGGTTATCCATTTGCATGGGATACCTAAGAAGATTATTTCAGATAGGGACTCCAGATTCACTTCTAGATTTTGGACAAGTTTACAGTCAGCATTGGGGACTCAGTTGAATTTAAGCACAGCTTATCATCCTGAAATAGATGGGCAAACTGAAAGAGTAAATCAAGTTATGGAAGACATGCTTAGGATGTATGTGATGGATAATCAAACCCAGTGGGAGAAGTACCTACCTTTGGTAGAGTTTGCCTACAATAACAATTATCATAGTTCCATCGGAATGCCACCATACGAAGCTTTGTATGGAAGGCCATGCAGAACACCATTGAGTTGGGATAGACTAGAGGACCGAATCACAGTTGGGCCAGAATTGATTCAGGAAATGGAGGAACAAGTGATTCAGATCAGGCAGAGACTAAAGGAAGCACAGGATAGACAGAAAAGTTATGCAGATGCACACCGGACCGACCAAAATTATGAAGTGGGGGACCAAGTTTTCATTCGTATCAGGCCTAATAAGAGTACCATACGGTTCGGAAATGGGACAAAGTTGTCACCTCCGTTTATAGGGCCATTTAGGGTCCAAGAGAAAATTGGATCCGTTGCCTATCGTCTCGTACTGCCACCCCACTTGCATAAAACT
>ML797211.1:197145-238511 GCA_009831015.1 Picea engelmannii | reverse complement strand
AAATGAAAATGTCTCCTTGGTATATATAGGAGACTAGGAGGTATAATTACAACTAATGGCCTAAAGCCGACATAAATAAAATAACATTATTAATATAATATGCCCCAATTAAGGGGTAATGAGCCAATATTAGGGATTAACAAATACTCCCTCCACTTTCCAAAGTCTCATGAATCACGTCTTCTGTCCTTTTCTTTGTCATTTTGTTGTATTTTTCTTTGATGATATTCTCATCTATATTAAAAATTGGACCTTCCATATGGCCCATGTGGATCAAGTTCTCCATCTACTCTATTGTCACAAAATTTTCCTCAAACAATCTAAATGTGCCTTTGGATCCTAAGAAGTGGAGTACTTGGGTCATATTGTCAGAAAGGATGGTGTATGGGTGGATCCTAAGAAAATTGAAGCTATGGAGGATTGTCCTCACCCTAAAACTCATAATATCTTGCATGGTTTTCTTGGTTTAACAAAATATTATCGCAATTTTGTTCAAAATTATGGAAAAATTGCAACACCTCTCATTTCTCTCCTTAAAAAGAATTCTTTCACTTGGACTCCCACAGCTGATCAATCCTTCCATGCCTTGAAATATGCTATGTGAACAACTCCTGTCTTGTCCCTTCCTAAATTCTCAAGTATTTTTGTCCTATAATGTGATGCTTCAGGGAAAGGAATTGGGGCAGTCCTCATGCAAGATGGCAGGCCTTTGGCCTTCACTAGCAAACAAATTTCAGAGAGACATTTGGTACAATCCATTTATGAAAAGGAAATTTTGGCTATTCTGCATGTCGTGTATCTCCAACATCCTTATCTATTGGGGCAACACTTCCAAATTAAAAATGATCATTAGAGACTCAAGTATTTTGTGGAACAATGAATTTCATCCCCAAAGCAACAAAAATGGTTGACCAAGCTATTTGGGTATGATTATAAGATCATTTATAGGAAGGGAAAATAAAATTTGGGTGATGACGCTCTTTCCAAGAAGTATGAAGAAGAAGGTTCCCTTTTCTCCCTCTCCTTCATTGTACCAACTTGGCTCCAAGATGTTCACCAGGAATGGTTGCAAGACCCCGAAGTTTCTCGCATGATCCAACAATTGAAACACCATTCTCTAGCTTCTACATGGTACTCTTGGAACAATGAAGAACTCTTCTACAAAGGCCATCTCTATTTAAGCAAACAAATGAAACTTAAATCCATGGTGATTTTTGAGCTTCATGCCTCACCCACAACTGGGAATTCATGGTTTACCAAAACCTATGAAAGGGTAAAATGTTCATTTTTATGGGATGGTATGAAACAAGACATCCACACCTTTGTGGCTGAATGTGATGTTTGTCAATGCAACAAGGGATAAACAATCAAAGCCCCAGGAACACTCAAACTGCTTCCAATTCCCCCTACTATTTGGAGGGATATTTTTATGGATTTCAATGTTGGACTACCTAAATCAGGAAATAATTCAATCATCATGGTGGTAGTTAATCGTATTTCCAAATATAATAATTTTTTTTCTCTTCAACACACATTCATAACCTCCACAGTGGCTCAACTTTTCATGGACAATATATTCAAACTTCATGGCATGACTCATTCTATTGTTTCTGATAGAGACCCAAATTTCACCTATAATTTTTGGCAAGAATTGTTCAGGGTCCAGGGAACCTAATTGCATATCATCATTGCCTATCATCCCCAAAATGATGGCCAAATATAATTTGTCAACAAGTGCTTGGAAATATTTTTGATGTTTTGCATCTCAAAGACAAAATGAGTGGGCTCAGTGGCTACCCCTAGTTGAATGGTGGTACCACACTTCTTATCATACAACCATTCACATGAATTATTTTGAAGTTTTCTATGGAAAAAATACACTGTCGGTTCTCTCATACATGTTAGGTGTCTCAAAGGTTCAGTACGTTGAAAAAATATTACAGTCAAGGAGGCCATTCTCTGTACCCTCAAAGAAAATTTGGCCATGGCTCAAAATCAAATGAAGCAATAAGCAGATAAAGTTATTTATGAATGCCAATTTGTTGAAGGGGACCAAGTGGTTCTTTGTCTACAACCTTATAAGAAAACTTCACTCAAATTTGAACATTGCCAGAAGATTGCTCCCAAATTTTATGGTCCTTATATAATTCTCAAGAAAGTGTGGTCCGTGGCCTATTAGTTAGATCTGCCTATTCATTCAAATATCCATCATGTTTTTCATGTCTCATGCTTAAATTAAGTGATTGGCACTAAGTTCCAAACTCAAACCAGTCTCCCTGAGTTGGATGAAGAAGGTTCCATTTGGTTGCAACCACAAGTATTTTTGGACCAGTGTGAGTGTCGTCTATGTTAGCACACAATCAATAAAGTGTTAGCTCAATGGAAATATACAACTCCAGAAGATGCCACCTAGGAGCCGAACACCATTTTGCAACAATTTCCTCATCTAAATCCTTGAGGACAATTTTTTTCTTCAAGGGGGAGGGGATGTTAGGGACCTAATCTCTCTAACCCCTCACTTAGGTAGAATAATATATTTTCCATGTAATAAAGGCCAACATTAGTTAATAAGGCCTATTTAATAAATGTGAACAAGTCAATGTAAGAATACCTAATAGAAGCTTCCATTTCTAGAAAGATCTTCCTCTATAATGCTCTTTAGAAGATATAATTAGTATAAATAAGAGTAGGAGGCATGCGAGATATTTTCCTTGAGAATTATTGTAATAGAGCTCTGCTTTGTTGGAGGTTTCCCCCTTGAAATGGCAAGTGAACATTTATTTCTTTGAATAAAGGTATTATTTATGGTATTCCTCTTCTCAATATTTTGTTGTTCCATTGATATCTGTTGAATATTAATATTTTTTCATATTATATTACATCTAGTACCTTACACATAGATTCTTCCACCAAAAACATTTGGTCTCTATTCTACTATGATGATATACTTGACTTAGTTTGGTTGAGGTCAAGCTTTTTTTATGGACATGGGTTACACTACTTTCATAATTTCAAACCCACCCCGTACTACAAGAAGTTGATAATAAGAAGTAGGCTACAATTTTTGTCAAGATAAAAAGAGCATACTTCTTATTTCTCTATTCTAAATAGAAAGGGCATGCTCTATTTTCTTTTATTAACAATGCAAAAACATCGGACACTGTAAATTTTTCCAATCAAGAATTTGATGAGTATGTTTCAACCAACAACTCAATAACCAAAAGATTTGTTGTATGTAAAGGAGGATGCATAGTAAGCTAGTCCAACAACTTAATTTTTTTTCTAATTGAGCTATGGATACCCACCTTTTGTAATAATTTCCTAAGTAAGAATCAATTCCCATTGAATGTTGGTTTTCCCAATTGGGTTTCCAAGGTAAAATATCTATTTTTCTATTGTGGCAATCAATTTTTGGTTAATTTCTTCAATTTGGTGCCATTCCTTGTTCTTTAAAACTATAACCTATAACACTTTGTATTGCAATCACCCACAACATCAAAATCAAATACCCACGGTTCATTTGTGTTGATGGAATCGTGAGATATGGAATTTAAATACACATATAATTGTCATGAATAGATTAGGAACCATTCTTAATTGATATGTTCACTAGTGGGAACAATTCCTATGTAACCCACATTCCACAACAATTTATGGCTTGGTAATTTATCCATTCATATCTCTAATAAATCATTTTCTTGTATTATTTGTTTGATGGATCACTAGCAAGGAGGATGTGCGAGTGCATTATGTGTTGGCTACAACCAAGAAATATTACTAAGGGTTGTACATTTCTTAGTTAGAAACCACATATTTAATTTCCAAATCAATTTACCTCAACATTGAATTAAAGCTCATTTTCCTTGGTCACTAGTTTTAATAATTTGAGAATTTGAATTATGGGTCATTGTGTGTTCCCCCATTAATTACTTAAATTGGATGGATGGTGGGTATCCACGACCCATTTAGCTATTTATTTAAGTTGTTGGACTAACTTAATATACATCCTCCTTTACATACAAAGAACCTTTTGGCTATTGAGCTATTAGATTCAAACATAATCATCAACTTCTTGATTGGAAATGTTTACATTTTGTATGTTTTTTTCATTTTTATTAAAAGAAAATAGAGAATGCCCTTTCTATTTAGAATAGAGATGATTCAAATTTATAAATGGAACGAAATGAAATACAAAGTTATAAAAAAAACACAGAGATACAATGAAACTTTACTTCTATTAATAAATGAAATGTGTTAAACTGTAAAAATGCAGAATGAAACAAAATCGCTCGAATGGTGGTAACTTATCTTTAAGAAGAGATGTGATGTTTACGTGCATTAGCTAGAGTTCATTGCAACGAGGCTGAAAGGCATTTTTATTTTAAATAAGCAATGAGGGAAACCTAAACATCTAAAAATATAACCCTAGGAGACGAAACACTAAAAGGCTTTTGGGCCCCGATGGGGTTAGTTGGTATGCCAACTTCCTAGGGTTGTAAATTTTACATTCCAAGAATATTTTGTGTCTAAATACACTATTATATTACTTAATCACAAGTGAGCATATCTCAGCATATAATAGAGAACATAAGGAACAAAAAAAATTCTATGATAGATCAATCCACAATACCATCTATTTATATAATTACCAAGGTGTAATTAATGCCTATGAAACAAGGAATAGATGGTCCACTTTGATTATCCATGTCACATAATGAAATTCTTGAATTCTACCTCAACTTGCATACCCGTCGATTTCCCTAGTCAACCCAACTGACTAATTGAATTATCAATCAACCACTAAGATAATTTCTCAATCAATCATCCAAGTCAATTGTCAAATATCATCTAATTATCTCCAGAAGATATAAAGGCATGATGAATCCAATTAACCTACAATTCTAACAACACCACCCCGCATATCAACATAATTCTTTAGATATTTAGGAGGTGAAATTATCTTCACTTTATAGCCCTCCATAATTGCAACTTTTTGAAACCCAATAATAGCCTAAATTTTCACAATTTATCTTTTGTTAGAAGTTTCATAAAATTATCAACATCCTAATCATATACCCTACAATAGATAAGAGACAAACCATCATCCCATACCAATTATCTCAAATAATGAGCATAAAGCTCCACATGATTCATCTTATAGTGAGCAACTAGAATCCTAGGCACCTATATGTCACTTTGATGATCACAATATACTATAGTGGAGTCCTCGAATGGAAATTCAAGATTATGAATCTACACTACATCTCTTCCATCATTAATTGTACCATATCATTCTTCTTTATTGGTTAAAATATATATTACCTTTTACTTTTTACAAGACCCATTACTACAATGCAGGGTTGTACTATCGTCATTGGCATCATCTCCCAATATATATATATTTTAGAAAAAAATTCAAGTTTGGAAAACACAAAATATGGAGATAGTGGGTGAATCATGATTTATGTCATATTTGAATTGAATATATATCATCTTTATCAACACATAGTCTAAAATGCATCACATTAGAAACAAAGAATATGGCAAAAAAAAATTCATACATTGCATCGGTCTTGCACTCTAATATATTATTGCAAAAAAAATAAAAACACTTATAAAGTTAGTTTTGCATCTAGTTTGCATAAAAGCATGTATATTGTGTTGCATTAGCATCATAGTGTCTCATATTATCATTGTAGTGTATCTTATTTGTGTAGTATTTTCATTGAAATACATAAAAAAAATTGTGTCATATTGGATTTGCATTGTGATTGCATCAGGTCATGATTACATCATATTTAATTATTATTGATTATTTAATAATATTATTTTTTGGTAGTTACTTTTTTATAATATTGAAATATTGATGAGATTGATTATTAGTATAAGTATATTTTACAACATACTAATCATGAGAGAAAAAACTATGTTTACGTCGAAGGCGTATACCTATTGAGAACTGCCAAATTAATCCCTTTTTTAATGACTAAATTAAAATGAACGAACTAGATTCAATTAATAAGTAATATTCATCGTTATCACACATTATTAAGGGATATGACTAGATTCAATTAATAAGTAATATTCATCGTTGTCACACATTATTAAGGGATATGATTTAATATAGTATCATCCTTGCAGCTTAAAAAACAAGCATTAGTCATTAATGGGTGCAATTAGTGAGTTTTAAGGTTAAGTTAACAAACCGATCTATGAGTAAACGATACCTCAAACAACACATGGGGAAATTTAAGTTTAAAATTTATTTTGTTAATCGCATGGCTCCACGATCGATGGTCATCACCTAAGAAAACTCAAATAATTTCAACCTTGAATCCATAAATCAATGAAAGAGATACCTAGATACCACACGATCTTTTCACGTGGATCCATGAATTGGCAAACATTACTTAAAAAAAAACTCAAATAATTTCATCCTTGAATCCATTAGTGCCAACTCTCCTCCATTCCAAGGGTGGGGCTCCGCCATGAAGATCTTTGCTCCAATATTGACAAGAAAAATTTCAAATATCGAGTGG
Organism: Picea engelmannii; assembly: GCA_009831015.1. Lineage (NCBI taxonomy): Eukaryota > Viridiplantae > Streptophyta > Pinopsida > Pinales > Pinaceae > Picea > Picea engelmannii. The sequence continues at coordinate 231,972 of ML797211.1, read as the reverse complement.
CCTAGAGGATCCCAACACTGTGAGGGTACAATTGTGGTACCTTTTAGTTTTACTATGTGTTGAGCAACACAATCATGGAGCTTTTTTAATTTTAAATTTCGTGGTAAATTATTTTAATTGGAGCTTATTTACATTTACAGCTAGCATTTCTTTGTCTATACGTAGTGTTATCACTCTGTAAATTCCCAGAGGTTGTTGTCAGGTAGAAGAAATTTACAAGAGGTAACCTTATTCAACCACTTTGAAACCAGGATCTAGCCTTGCCAATTTCAGAGAGGGATCTCTCTGTAAGATTTAAATTTGTTTAGATTTTCAGATCTTAGGCTAGTTAAAAAGAATAGTACCGAGTTGTTTGTTTTTTAATAAAATGTTTGAATGTCACTTACGCTTCCCTTGGGATATGGGGTCTATTTTATGAAAATGGATATCAAAGAACAACTTTTTAAAGATTCGTTTTACAGGGAAAGATAGTGTAACTGTTGGATTCTTTATAAATAAAATGACGGAGGGTTGAAAAGATGAGATAATCAATTAAAGAAAAGAAGCAATTAAGAATTTCTATGCCATAACATCAGAAGATAAACATTTATATTTTTCAAAAGCTTAGAAACAGATTATGCAAAGGTAAGTTTTACAACTTTAAATCCTTTTAAATAATTAGATTGAAAAAAATGATATGATAACTAAGATAGGTAAACATTCCATGAAGAAGAGAAAAACTTCACCAATAATTAACATGTAGGAATCCTGTAAACGTCTCTTTGTATTACTGGAAAAATCTCTTGAAAATTACGGTGCTTGCAGTTTGCTAGGTCGTAAAGATCAACCCTCACTACTTTTAAATTAGAAGTATTTATAATCAGAATTACAAACGACCCTGTCATAAATGATCAGGACGTGGCAGCCCTTGAATCTAACTAACTAACTAACAAGATACAAAAATCTAGGAACTGTCAATGATGTGTCGAATTCTTCACACTGAATCTGGGAAGGCCATTGGTGAGTCACCCACATGAATTTGACTGATCCATTTGTTGACTCATCTTGTACACCTCATTTCCTACTCGATCAAATTGCACAACTCTTCCAATCTTAGCTGACTGGGAATGGTGACTTTGAGTAGTCTATGGTATATTTCATCCACTTCTGTGTACTTGGAAAAAGTCATATTGGTGAGGAAAATGTACCTGATTTCGTGTTGTATGCTGAGGTCTGGTTGGAAAGTCTCCAAGAATGCCTTGCCTGTGATGCTGCCTTGTATCCCTGAGAACTTGGAACTATCCTTTTCCATTGTAGCCATCTTCTACTTGTAGTCTGGAAGAGTCATCAGCTTTTCATTCAGAACCATTAAACCAGGAAGACCCCTTTTCTACAATGCCTCGATCTTGCTGAAAAACCTTTGAACTCCAATGTCCATGTTCTGGAATTTTTCCTCCAACTGCAACATCAGTCCTCTTTTGGTCAGAACCCTCTTGAATTCAAGGATGGTTTCTGTCTTGTCTTCGGTTTTCAATTATTCTAGTTCTTCTCTGGTCTTCGAGTTCAGGAATCTAACTATTTTGTTGGCTTCAGTGGGAATTTCTCCTAATTCTCCTTTAATTTTGTTAATAACCTGCTTGCTTCTTATCACTAGTTCATGTTGCTCGAACATGATTTGCGCCAAGGGCCAAATTTCATTTATGGAGTTGGAAATATCCATCCAAATATTCTCTTTAGCCTCTGCCAGTGTTTTACCCCCCACTGTTTATTTCTGAAGCTACTGGATTTCCTGCTTGATATTCTCTGATGTTTGCCTCTCGATGTTGTAGCTTGTCTGGTATGAAGACTTGAGCTCCTGGAGATTTTCCACTTCTTTTGTTAGTCTGTTGATTTCTGTTTCTTGTACGATCATCTCTTCCATGGATTTTTCTAACTCCACAGTTTTTTCCAATGCTATCGACGGGGTTGCTGAAGGAACTTCTGCTATTGTGGTTGTTGGTAAAGTTGTTATGTTGACTCCTTCAAGAGGGACTGCACTCAATGAGATGACTTCCATAGGCGTTAATTGTTCCTTCTCCTTCAACAACCTTTCCAATTCTGCCTCCATTTCCTTTATCTATTCGTTCTGCTGCATGATTAGCCTCAGTAGTTCCTCTTTCTCATGTTCTATCTCTACTATTTCTTTAGCCTGTGAGTCCTCTGTAGGTGGAAATTTCAGTTGCTTTCTCAAATATGCAATGTTAGCATTATTTTTCTTTAACATCTCCTCTACTACTTTTACATTCGAGGGATCATACCCAATCTTGAGCACCAACTCCTATAAGGATTTTATTCTGTTATCCTTTGCGAAAGAAGATATTTTTTCCAGTTTCAACTGGGTCTGAACATTGTTTAGAGATACTTGTAATTTTGCAGCTATAGAGGAAGCATGGGCCAATGTGGAGAAAACCATTTCTCCAGTCTGTCTATGCAGATCCATCTGGTTAGCTGGATGGAATTGTTTGGTGTAAAAAACAATAGTTGACCTTTTGTAGTCAGTGATCTCTTTGGTTTGAGGCACCTGTGCTTACAGAAATGCCAGATGCATTCTTCCTTTCTCCGTATCAAAAGATGATAAAAGTCTATGTTGTGCTGTGGACGTTTTCTTCTAGAACTGAGCGTAAGTGTTGTTGGTCAGCATCTGGTTTTTCTTCTTGATCAGATCATATTTTTCGAAAATGTTCAAAGGTATAGATCCCTGTGGAGTTTGGGTGGTCACAACTATATCTGTCTATTTCTTTGAGGAATAAGTGGAAACCACTTGATGTTTTTCCTCAACCACTTTAGCAGAGTGGGGTTCTTCCTCATCGGACATGTGAGTAGTATGAGTGATATTAGGTCTTTTACTGTATACTTGAAAATCCTCTGCTGATACTTCAGTGACTGAAGGAGAGGAATCCTTCCTTGGCCTTTTTTCCTTTGGTACTTGTGAAGTGTTAGTCTGTGAGATAGTGACTAAAGGAGATTCCTACTGTTCAGTATCTGCCAAGGTATTTACCTCCCACTCTGTCTGGTTCACATACTTTTCAACTTCTAGTTTGAGGGTGTGAGCATAAGGTGAAATTTTGTTTTTAGACTTCATCTTTGCAATGATCCCACATGGATCATAATGCCAAATGAAACTAGTGCTAAATTTCATTTCTTTTAATATTTTATTTGCCTCTCCCCCAGCAGCTCGATTGTTGCAGATAAATGGTCCTATTTGCCCTATAATCCTCATCTGTTTTTTTTTCTTCAGAGACACAAAATGAATGTCATCTGAATTTATCATCTGACGAATATACTCCAGTGCAAATATCTGCACAGAAAAATACTTGGGCAATTTGTATGGAGTTAGCTCACACCCATACACTCTGATCTTTGTGTGATTCTGATATAGGAAACAGTCCATAGTCTTTGCGAGATCTGAAAGGTGCAGAACTCTTTGGATCTCCTCGTTTATCCTTAGCTCTGGTCTTCCACTTAGCATGCTTACCACTGGGTGATAAAACAACTCAATAAACTGTTTAAAACTTAACTCAGTGGAGTTCCTTCTTAGCAGTGAAGTCCATAAGGTTATTGCCTGCGGTTTTCCTTCTTGGTCCATTTTCTGCATGAGAAAGGAGAATTTGTTGGTTTGATAAAACATAAACATGTAGGCCAGTATTGAAGAATACTGGAACATGCTTTCTGTGGGGAAATTTGATATTTTCTCGTGCAGTCTTTCGACCAAGAAACCACTGTAGTCGAACTGGATGGCAACCTTCTCTTCTGCAGAGAAAATGGATAGGAAACCTAGGATAGGTTCATCCACCCATTCGTCTGAGAAGTAGCCGAGAAAACAACACAGAGATGAAATGATCTAGTTTTTCCTTACTAAAAATATGGAGGAATGGTAAGGGGGATTTTTCTTGGGAAATTGGGCGTCTTGAGGGAGGAAAAGCTCAAAGATTTGCGCTCTTCAGGGAAAAGACAGGTTCTGATACATTTCTGTCAGAGTTTCAATGGTGAGGGGAGAACAGGGTTCGACTCTTGGTACCTACATCATTTGATCGATGGTTTCGGGCGTAATAGAGAAAAATGTTTCTCCAGAAGACGATACTATGGCTCTTTGATCCAGGAGTTAGTGCGCTTGGCATTTGAGGGAAAATTATGGAAAATGGTGGACTTGGGGAAAAAGATATAGATGGAGATTTGACTCCCAGAGTCCGATTTCATCGCTCTGATCAATGAATGTGTCTCTAAACCATGACAGTAACTCAACGACATCAAATTCACACTGGGTTTCTGAGATTAAATAATCTTTGTCTTCTAATGGAATCCGGTCGAGATCAATAAGAGGTGGGAGGAAAGGATTTTCCTCAACATTTGACTTTTTAGATCTGGGCAACATCGATTTCCATCGGTACCTGCACACTGAACACACGTTAGTAGGTAAAAAGGATATGGCTAGGTGAATTGTTGCAGAAGTGAAGGAAAATGAGTCTCTGGTGAGTATGAGCAGAATGCAAATGATGGAAACAGGGTTGGAATTTAGTGAACGGGTATCTGTTTGGATGAAAAGGACAATTCAGGAGAATAATGGGTATGTAGCCAATAATAAATGGCCAACCGGTCTTTTAGAGCATGAGGGGACAGGCAAAGAACGTTTGACGTATGTACCCAGACGATGTGGAGGGTGGTGATTGGGAGGAAACGAGTAAGGTATGACCCGTAACGGTTATATGGAGGGGACATGCTGACGGGGTCATGAGATGGGACTTGCGAGGAGGGGTTTTGGGTGTGACATATTGAAGTGGTGGTAGTAAGATTGGAAAGATGGTAAGTGGTAACAAGTTTGGAGCAGAGGAGGTAGGATGCAATGAGTTCATGCCACGTAATTATGGGGCCCGCCGGGAAAACCTTTTCATTCCAGACCCCCCCCGACGTTAAAGGTAAGAAAATTGGGGGGATCCAAAATTTGTTGCTGGTCGTTTATCTGAGCATCACTAGATCAACCGTTGATCTAAGCGCGCACTTTATCCATCATATCATACCCCCCCCACCGTTAAAGGTAGAATGGTCGGAGGGGTCCAGAATCTCTTGTGGACCGTCCATCTATGCGCTGTCAGGAACAACCGTAGATCTCAGTGCATAATTTAATCACCATTTCAGACCCCCCCCCACCGTTAAAGGTAGAACGATCGGGGGGGGGGTCCGAAAAATCAACTGAGTCGTAGATATTAGTGCCAATAGCTCAGTCATAGATTTGGACGCGGTCTTTAATCTTCAGGTGCAACTTAATTCATGTGGCAAAACTTAGGCTTAGTGGATTTTTGTGGGTTTGGTGCACTACTTCCCTAGTTTTTATCACCATGGGGTTAGGGAAAACATTTCAATATTAGGTTCATGCATTTCTCATCGATCATCTTACACATTTTATTGAAATAAAACTGACTAACCTATATCCTATCCTACCTATCTACACCTTTAGCCCAGTTTGAACTATTGGGCTAAAAAAATATTCTACCTCGGGGCTATTTGACCAAGATTAGACTGTTTGGTCAAATTTATTCACTAGCTAACCTAACTACTTGGCCAAGATTAGACAGTTTAGCCAATATTATTCACGAATCCTATCAACATAAATTTAAAAGGACTTGGCCATGCTTAAATTGTATGGATCAAGTCATAATTATTGCATGCCAGTTTGAACTATTGGGCTAAAAAAATATTCTACCTCGGGGCTATTTGACCAAGATTAGACTGTTTGGTCAAATTTATTCACTAGCTAACCTAACTACTTGGCCAAGATTAGACAGTTTAGCCAAGATTATTCACGAATCCTATCAACGTAAATTTAAAAGGACTTGGCCATGCTTAAATTGTATGGATCAAGTCATAATTATTGCATGGGGCTTTATCCATTTTCTTTTATGCCCTCTTTATTCTTTTTCTTTCTTTCTTTTCTTTCTTTTCTTTTCTTTTTCTTTTGAAAATAATTTGCGTGAATGAAATATTATTTGAAAGATAACAAACATCAATAGTGGAAATTTTCCAGTCACCAGATGATCCTATAAATTATAGGGTTATAACAGCGGCTCCACCTGGGAATGGTACTCTCCTTGTGAAGTGCCAAGAACCCATTTTCTGATGTCTTCAAAGTTTTTCCTCCATTTACTTTATTTCTGCTATCTGTTTTTGTTTCATTTCGGAAACTTGGTGGCATTGATCAGTGGCTCAGGACCTTCGCTGTGGGCTTCAACCATTTGATCCGTGTCACCCACATGAAACCTTGAAAAAAAAAGAAATGGTATGTACAATGAAAAGTTGATTCATGAGATCTCTATTGGGGAGGCAAGTAATGCTTCAGCATCCTGTCGTTAACTGGTCCACCTGGTAGGTCTGTCCCATCACCGTTTTTGAGAAAATATGCATTATTTCCTCTGAATGCCTGAATGGTGTAAGGTCCTTTCCATAAGCTATCAATTTTTTCATGTTTTCCCTTATCCTCATTTCTGGAATCCAATTTGAGGACCAAGTCACCTAAATCAAAATCAACTTCTTTAGTCCTCTTGTCATAAATCCTTTTTATACCTTCTTGAATGACCTAAGTCTTGTTGTAGACTTCCTCTCTGGCTTGCATTAGGTGGATCATTTGATTTATCCTTCGTTGGACATCATTTGGTTCTACTTGTACTTACTACAATATTTTAATGACCGAGACTCCTAATGAAAGGGGAAAAACTGCTCCAGTGCCATACACAAATTGGTATGGAGACATACCAATTGCTCTTTTGGTGCTTATTCTATCAGGCCAGAGTGCGAAAACCAACTTATTATGCCATGATTTCTTATTTTCTTGTAGTGTCTTTTTGAGAATGTTCACCAAACTTTTGTTAGAGGACTCAGCTAGCCCATTTCCTTGCAGATAATAAGCCATTGAGTGTTCTAGAATAATGCGATATTGGCTACAAAAATCTATGATCCTTTTGGATCTGAAAGTCGTTTCATTGTCAACTATAATTTTTCAGGGACATCCAAAACGAGACAGAATGTTAGTTTCTAAAAACTTGATGATAACAGAGTCAGTATCTTGCCTGCATGGCACATCCTCGATCCACTTGGTGAAGTAGTCTGTGGTCATGAGGATCCACTTGTGTTGGCCCGAGGAGGATGGATGTATTTCACCAATGAAGTCTAGACCCCATTGTTGGAAAGAAAATTCAACTGAGATGGGTTTCATAGGGAGTGGGAGAAACTTCCTTTTACCTTCAAAAATCTGGCACTTGTGGCAAGAGGTAACCTTCTGGCTAACGTCTGTGAATAGAGTAGGCTAGTAGAAACCATCTCTTAGAATCTTGTTAGCTGTGGTCTTCCAGCTCAGGTGCCCACCACAGTCTCCTGCATGAAAATCTTGAAGAACTTTGCCAGCTTCGTCTTTTAACAAGCAATTAAGAAAAACACCACCAAGATCTTTCCAATAGAGATTACTTTCTAGAATACAAAATTTCAATGCTTTCAATTTAATAAATTTGGCTTTGGTTTTAGTCAAACTAGGAGGAGCTTGTAAATTTTGGAGTACAAAAATGAGGTCTGCATACCAAGGGGAGTTTAAGAATACCTCTTTTATGTTTGGAGTCGCCTTCTCTTCCAGTCTGTCAACTGAAACCAAAAAATTAATATCTAGAGCATGAAAATTAGACTCAACCATTAGTTTAGCCAAACCCTATCCTTTGATCAGTTTAGTAGGTTTTATTTCAATGTCGTATTCCAGAATAACTGCAATCCATTTTCCTCTTCTACTATCTGGATTATCCTGGGCCAGGATATCCTTAACCACTATGTTCGGAACGTATGCAATCGTGTGAGAATGGAGAATATAGACTCTAAAGTCCTTTATGGCTTTCACCGGAGCTAAAGCCTGTTTCTCCATTATGTTATAGTTCAAAGCAACATCTCTCAAATATTTTTTGAAAAACACTATTGGTTGTTCGTACCCTTCACTATTTTTCTGCAACAACATTGTTGCTATGGTGTGTTCAGTTACAAAGGAGAAAAGGTAAAAGTCTTTGGTGTAATCTAGGTTGATCAAAACTGGGGCTTGGGTGAGAGCATGTTTCACCTGCTCAAATGACTGTTTGGACTCAGTGTTCCATTTGATTTTTGTGTCTTTTTTCAACATATTAGTGATATTCCTGAGAATTTCAGCCTAATTTGGTATGAATCTTCTAAGGAAAATTATTTTTCCAATGAAAGATTGCAATTCTTTGATATTCCTAGGGTGCTCCACCTTCTGGATGGATTCTATCCTGCTGGGATCTATTTTAATTCCGTCTTTCGAGATTATGTGTCCCATAAGTTTACCTTCCTCTATCCCGAAAAGGATTTTCTTAGGATTCAATGAAATTCCAAATTTCCTACACTTCTCAAACACACGTTTGAGGTGGAGTAAGTGTTCCTTGTTAGATTTGGAGTAGACAGTCACATCATCTAGATAAATGACTATAAATCTTCCAGTCTCGTCCACAAAAGCAATGTCCATTGCCCTTTGAAAAGTAGCCCCAACTTTCATTAGACCAAAAGGCATCCTCACGTACATGAAGGTTCCCCAGGGTGTGGTAAAATCTGTCTTCTCTTGATCTTCTAGATGAACAAGAACTTGGTTATAACCTGAGAAACCATCTAGTAAGGAGATCCTACTAGACCCAACCACCTTTTGTAAAATGTGGTCCATTTTGGGCAAAGGGTAATTGTCTTTGAGGGAGACTTTGTTCAGATTTCTGAAATCTATGAAAATTCTGATCTCGCCAGTTTTCTTCCTAGTATGAACTAAGTTAGAAACCCATTTGGAAAACCTCAAGGGGACTATTATCTTTGCATCATACATCTTTTTTATTTCTTTCTCTATGAGGGGAAGCAACTTGGGATTAATTCTCCTAAGTTTCTATCAGAAAGGTTTGTGTTCTTATTTTATAGGAATCTGATGTTGTATGATACTTGTGTCGTGGGATTTTAAATCTTCATAACCCCAGGAAAAAACATCCACATATTCTTTAAAAAGTTCAATGTACTTGTGTTTTTTCTCAGGGGGTAGAGATTTAGAAAGTTTTATCATCTTGGGTTTTTCTTCTGTTCCTATGTTGCATTCTTCGACTTCCTTACCACTAGCTTCAATTTTTGGCTTTTTGGCTATGTTGTTGAAATCGAATAAGTCTTCTAGCGGAACTAGAACTCTAGGTAACACATTACTTTTCAGTTGTAGAATACCAGAATCTATCTCATTTTCATTCAATTCATCTGCATCTACTTTAATTTTATTGAACTCTTGGGAATCTACGTTATTTACACTAACACTTTCAAAAACATATTTATTTACGATCTCATCATCATTTTCTAAATCTATGTTTGTACATTCGAAATCGTTCGTACACTATAGGAAGTCTTCAATTTGATCATCATTTCCAAATACCCACCAGTATCTGATGTTGTCAAGAACGACTGGTCTGCATTTAACCTCCACTGTGTACTTGCGAGTGGGACAGAAAGGAATTTTATAGGTAGCTGTCGATGTGGCTAGCCCATCTGCTAGTATGTTTTGTCCTCTAGGCATTACTTGCAAGTCGATTTCAGTAAAGTATTGAAGATAATCCAAAACAACATTCCTATAAGCCCTAAGTCTGGGGTGTTTAGCTGCATACTCACCTTTGATTTTCTTGATAATTAGTTCAGAAAAACACCCCTTACCATGATCTGTTTGGAACCAACTTTCTTCAGTAGTTTCAGGCTGACCATCAAAGCCTCATACTCAGCTACATTTTTAGTGCATTGAAAATTTAGCATGTAAGAATGATTCTCAGAATACCTTGACCTGTGGTTATGCAACCAAACTCCAACTCCAACTCCTTCTTTACTCACTGAACCATCGAAGTCCATGCTCCAGAAATCTGTTGGAAATTCCTCACTCTCTTCAATCATGGGGTTTCTTACTTCTAAAGTTGTTTTATCATCCTTTGAATCAGATGTATCATCTTCCACTTGTGTGTTTTGTTCTTCCACATCACCATCGTTGTATAGAATGAAAGAGTCTAGATCAAAGTGTGCAGAGTATAATGGATAGTTATGCGGATTTTTTTGACTACTGACCATATACTTTATCAAGGTCTCTCGATACAGTCTTCTCTGTTGTCCGAATACCAGGATGGTGGCATAGGACATATCTAGCTGCATGGTTCCTTTCAGCTTGGCTCCCCATGATCTTGACAGTAACATACCGTATTTTTATGGAATATCTGTAACTACTATATCTATTACCATACTCTTTGTTGGGATTTTAGCTAATGTAATGCATAAGTCTTTGATCAGGCCTATGCATTTAACTTCGCTGGAGTCAAAAGAATGCAAATCTTTGTAGGGTTTCGTGACCTCGAGCCCCAACTTTTCCATCACATATTTGGGCATCAGGTTGTGAGAGGCACCTGAATCCAGCATAGCATTTTGTAATATCATATCATGGATGTTTAGGCTGATGTAAAAAGGGGCCATGGCACCATTATCAGTTTGACCATCAACTTCAAGACCGAACATGAGCTCTTATCGGTCATCCACAAGATTTACTGTGTCTGAGTGATTTGTAGATCCAACATTCAAAGCCTTAGTTCCTATCTCAGGTTCGATGCTCAAAGCTTTAATCACCTAGGACCTGTAAGTGTTCTTGTTCATTAACTCGGAGAGGGAAATGGGAATCTTCAATTTAGCTAGTTCCCCTTCAAGGCTGAAAGGAGCGACAACTTTGCTTAAGGTCTGTACTTCTGGTTTATCGGTAGGGGCTCTGTGGCCAGGCGCACTTGTTTGAATGGTGGATGAAACTTTAGTCTGACTTGCTCGTTTAAGAATTTCTGGAGATTTTTGCATAAGAGATTCAACATTATTTCGCCCAGGGATTTTCTTGGGAGGGTTTTCTGAGGTTTTCTTGGTTTCAACAACCTTTTTCAGAGAGTTCTTGTTTTCCTTCTTGCTCCTTAGGTTATATTTCCTGTGAACCTCCATTATAGCGTTCTCAAAGGCTTGTTGTTCTGTTTTCTCATCTTCTTCATTTACCTCCGTTTATGAAAGGAGAAACATCTCGTGCTCTTCCTAGGTGAGGAAAATGGATTCATGATCGTGATCATGGTCACCCATCAGGTTTATATGAGTGTCATCAAAATCCTCGATTACTTCCTCCCCATCATCAACATAATTCACCTAGAGAGGTGGTCTAATCTGCTAATAAGGCCCCCTATGCTCTCTTTGATCTCTAGGATCTCTCTACCTAATCTGAGGTGGATTTCTTCTGAAGTTTGGGTTTCTAATTTGAGGGGCATCTTGGTTCTCCCTTGGCGGGTTTCTGTTAGTTATAGTGAGTCTCTCCATCATTTTCTCCATAGCTATGGAGAGAAATAATTTGGCATCTGATGAGGAGATAGAAGGTTATTCTTTGATGGTGACCCTCTTTTTTGTTTTCTGCTTGGCCCTTCTGGCTAAATCCTTCTACACTGATGACACTTTTCTGCATGTCTTCCAAAGTTGCAACATTTCTCTCTCTTAGTTGATAAGACATATCCGCGTCAAATCCATCGGGGAACTTTATTAATGTCAAACCTTGTGGTGGTTTGATATCAGTTGGAATTGCATTGTACAGATTGTTGAAATGAGTGCAATAATCTTGCACTGCCTCTCCTTGGTTCTGTCTGATGTTCTCATATTCTGAAAGGATATGGAGAGGATTTTTCTTCACCTCCCACCTGTCAAGGAAAGCTCGATGAAAAACAACAATGTCAGTTATAGTAGCAGAAGGTAAGGCCTTGAACCACTTTTTAACCTCTCTTGTCAGACTCTACGCAAATAGTCTCATCTGCACATCAGCTTCATCTACTTCTTGCAAATCAAAATAATCGTTCATTTTGTCAACATGTTATTGTGCATTAAGGAGACCACTACTATCAAACTGAGGGAGTCTGGTTTGATAATCTTGAGGCATGTCATGTAAAGGTTCAACCAACACCAATGGGGAATATCTTGCTTCCATGATTAGTGGAGGAGGCTGAACAACAACTTGTGTGATAGGAGAGGTAGTGACTAAAGTTGTAGAAGATGGAGGGCTTGGAGGAGTGGATTAACCTGGTTTAGGTTTAGCAGAAATTGCAGCAATAGTTAAAACAGGAAGTTCGACGGACTGTTGAAGATGGATTTTGTCTAAGGCTTGACCAAGATTCACAACTAGGTATTCAAACTTATCATACTCGTGGTGAAAACGTTGATCATCTTTATCTCTGGGAGAGAGTATTTCAGGGGTCCTGGGCTGAAAGATGGTTTCATCTAAGTCTGTTTCATTGACAAAACTGTCAGAGTTTTTCCTGAAAAGGCTTTGTTTAAAAGATATATCAAACTTAGGATCTTGAAAAGCAACTAAATTTTCTGGGAGAGAAGGGGACCTCAGAAGTGGGTTGTGACTCCTAGAAACCTCCGCAGTGTTTTTCTTCCTGAGTAATCTTTCAGGATTGTCTGTTGCTATTGCAGGTTTTGGGTCAAGATGAGATCAAGTAAAACTCTTTTAGGAGCTAGAACTTTTGATTTTATTTTTCTCTTTGGAGATTTTTTAACTACTATATACAAACTTTAATAACCTCTGAACATTATCTCTAGATAAATTTAGGGTTTGTGACTAGTTCAGAAATAAAGTTTTCTTTGTCTAGGGGAAAGAAATCAAGGGGTGGAAAGTTTGTTCATTTCTTCCCCAATATGGTCGCCATTTATGTTATCACTCTGTAAATTCCCAGAGGTTGTTATCAGGTAGAAGAAATTTACAAGAGGTAACCTTATCCAACCACTTTGAAACCGGGATCTAGCCCTGCCAGTTTCAGAGAGGGATATCTCTATAAGATTTAAATTTGTTTAGATTTTCAGATCTTAGGTTAGTTAAAAAGAATAGTACCGAGTTGTTTGTTTTTTAATAAAATGACTGAATGTCACTTACGCTTCCCTTGGGCTATGGGGTATTTTTTATGAAAATGGAGATCTAAGAAAAACTTTTTAAAGATTCGTTTTACAGGGCAGGATAGTGCAACTATTGGATTCTTTAGAAATAAAATGATGGAGGATTGAAAAGATGAAATAATCAATTAAAGAAAATAAGCAATTAAGAATTTATATGTCATAACATCAGAAGATAAACATTTAGATTTTTCAAAAGCTTAGAAACATAGTACGCAATGGTAAGTTCTACAACTTTAACTCCTTTTAAATAATCAGATTGAAAAAATGATATGATAACTAAGATAGGTAAACATTCCACGAAGAAGAGAAAAACTTCACCAATAATTAACACGCAGGAATCCTGTAAACGTCTCTTTGTATTATTGGAAAAATCTCTTGAAAATTACAGTGCTTGCAGCTTGCTAGTGTGTAAAGATTAACCCTCACTACTTTTAAATTAGAAGTATTTATAATCAAAATTACAAACGACGCTGTCATAAATGATCAGGATGTGGCAGCCCTTGAATCTAACTAACTAACTAACAAGATACAAAAATCTAGGAACTGTCAATGATGTGTCGAATTCTTCAGACTGAATATGGGGAAGGTCGTTGGTGAGTCACCCACATGAATTTGACCGATCCGTTTGTTGACTCAGATTGTACACCTCATTTCCTACTCAATCAAATTGCACAAATATTCCCATCTTAGCTGACTGGGAATGGTGACTTTGAGTAGTCTACAGTATATTTCATCCATTTCTGTGTACTTAGAAAAAGTCGTCTTGGTGAGGAAAATGTACTTGATTTTGTGCTGTATGCTGAGGTCTGGCTACAAAGTCTCCAAGAACTCCTTGCATGTGATGCTTCCCTGTATCCCTGAGACCTTGGAACTATCCTTGTCCATTGTAGCCATCTTCTACTTCTATTCTAGAAGAGTCATCAACTTATCATTCAGAACCATTAAACTAGGAAGACCCCTTTTCTGCAGTGCCTCGATCTTGTTGAAAAACCTTTGAACTCCAATGTCCATGTTACGGACTTTTTCCTCCAACTACAACATCAGTCCTCTTTTGGTCAGAACCCTCTTGACTTCGAGGATGGCTTATTTCATGTCTTTGATTTTCAATTCTTCTAGTTATTATCTAGTCTTTGAGTTCAGGAATCTAATTATTTCATTGGCTTCAGTGGGCATTTCTCCTAATTCTCCTTTTTATTTTGTCAATAACCTTCCTACTTCTTATCACTAGTTCACGTTGCTCAAACATGATTTTCACCAAGGGACAAATTTTGTTTATGGAGCTGGAGATATCCATCCAAATATTCTCGTTAGCATTTGCTAGTGTTTTACCCCCCACTGATTGTTTCTGAAGCTGTTGGATTTCCTGCTTGAGCTTCTTTGATGTTTGCCTCTCGATGTTGTAGCATGTCTGGTATGAACACTTGAGCTCCTGGATATTTTCCGCTTCTTTTGTTAGTCTGTTGATTTCTGTTCCTTGCAGGGTCATCTCTTCCATGGATTTTGCTAACTCCACATTTTTTTCCAGTGCTGTCGACAGGGTTGCTGATGGAACTTCTGTTGTTGTGTTTTTTGGTAAAGTTGTTGTGCTGACTCTTGCAAGAGGGATTGCACTCAACGTGATGACTTCCATAGGTGTTAATTGTTCCTTCTCCTTCAACAACCTTTCCAATTCTACCTCCATTTCCTTTATCTATTCATTCTGATGCATGATTAGCTTCAACAGTTCCTCTTTCTCATCATCTGTCTCAACTATTTCTTTATCCTGTGAGTCCTCTATAGGTGGCAATTTCAGTTTCTTTCTCAAAGATGCAATGTCAGCAGTATTTTTATTTAACATCTCCTCTGCTACTTTTACATTCGATGGATCATACCCAATCTTGATCACTAACTCCTATAAGGATTTTATTCTGTTATCCTTTGCGAAAGAAGATATTTTTTCCATTTTCAATTGGGTCTGAACATTGTTTAGAGATACCTGTAATTTTGCAGCTATAGAGGAAGAATGGGCCAATGTGGAGAAAACCATTTCTCCAGTCTCTCTGTGCAGATCAATGTGGTTAGCTGGATGGACTTGTTTGGTGTCAAAAACAATAGTTGACCTTTTGTAGTCAGTGATCTCTTTGGTTTGAGGAACCTGTGCTTGTAGAAACGCCATATGCATTGTTCCTTTCTCTATATCAAAAGATGATAACATTCTGTGTTGTGTTGTGGACATTTTCTTCTAGAACTGAGCGTAAGTGTTGTTGGTCAGCATCTGGTTTTTCTTCTTGATCAGATCATATTTTTCGAAAATGTTCATAGGTACAGATCCCTGCAGAGTTTGGGTGGTCACAACTATATCTGTTTGTTTCTTTGAGGAAGACGTGGACACCACCTGATTTTTTCCTCAACCACTTTAGTAGAGTAGGGTTCTTCCTCATCAGACATGTGAGTAGTATGAGTGATTTTAGGTATTTTACTGTATACTTGAAAATGATCTGTTGATACTTCAGTGATTGAAGGAGAGGCATCCTTCCTTGGCCTTTTTTCCTTTGTTACCTGTGGAGTGTTACTCTGTGAGATAGTGATTGAAGGAGATTCCTAATGTTCAGTATCTACTAGGGTATTTGCCTCCCACTGTGTCTGGTTCACATACTTTTCAACTTCTGGTTTGAGGGTGTGATCATAAGGTGAACTTTTGTTTTTAGAACTCATCTCTGCAATGATCCCACTTGGATCATAATACCAAATGAAACTGGTGTTGAATTTCATTTATTTTAATATTTTATCTTCCTCTCCCCCAACAACTCGATTGTTGCAGATAAATGGTCCTATTTTCCCTTTAATCCTCATCTGTTGTTTTTTCTTCAAAGACACAAAATGAATGTCATCTAAATTTATCATCTGACTAATATACTCTAGTGCAAATATCCACATAGGCAAATACTTGGGAAATTTGTATGGAGCTAGCTCACACCCATACACTCTGATCTTTGTGTGATTCTAATATAGGAACCAGTCCCCAGTCTTTGCGAGATTCGAAAGGTACAAAACTCTTTGGATCTCCTCGTTTATCCTTGGCTCTAGTCTTCCACTAAGCATGCTTACCACTAGTTGATAAAACAACTCAATAAACTGTTTAAAACTTAACTTAGTGGAGTTCCTTCTGAGCAGCGAAGTCCATAAGGTTACTACTTGCGGTTTTCCATCCTAGTCCATTTTCTGCATGAGAAAGGAGAATTTGTCGGTTTTATAAAACATAAACATGTAGGCCAGTATTGAAGAATACCGGAACATGCCTTCTGTGGGGAAATTTGATAGTTGCTCGTGCAGGCTTTCGGCCAAGAAACCGCTGTAGTCGAACTGGATGGAAACCTTCTCTTCTGCAAATAAAATGGACATGAAACCTATGATAGGTTCATCCACCCATTCGTCCGAGAAGTAATCGAGCAAACAACACAGTGATGAAATGATCTGATTTCCCCTTACTGAAAATATGGAGGAATGGTAAGGGGGATTTTTCTTGGGAAATTGGGCATCTTGCAGGAGGAAAAGCTCAAAGATTTGCGCTCTTTAGGGAAAAGACAAGTTCTGATACATTTCTGTCAGAATTTCAATGGTGAGGAGAGAACGGGGTTCGACTTTGGGTACCTCCATCATTTTATTGATGGTATCGGGTGTAATAGAGAAAAATGTTTCTCCAAAAGATGATACTATGGCTCTCTAATCCAAGAGGTAGTGTGCTTAGCATTTGAGGGCAAATTCTGAAAAATGGTGGACTTGGGGAAAAATATAGAGAGGGAGATTTCGCTCCCAGAGCCCGATTTCATCGCTCTGATCGATGAATGTGTCTCTAAACCACGATTGTAACTCAACGACATTGAATTCACACTGGTTTTTTGAGAGTAAATAATCTTTGTCTGCTAATGGAATCTGGTCAAGATCGACAAGAGGTGGGAGGAAAGTATTTTCCTCAACATTTGACTTTTTAAATATGGGTGCCATTGATTTCCACCGGTACCTGCACACTGAACACACGTTAGTAGGTAAAAAGGATATGGCTGGGTGAATTGTCACAGAAGAGAAGGAAAATGAGTCTCTAGTGCACAGGGAGTGTGAGAAGAATGCGAATGATGGAAATGGGGTTGGAATTTAGTGAACGGGTATCCGTTTGGACGAAAAGGACAAGTCAGGAGAATAACAGGTATGTACCAAATAATAAATGGCGAATGGGTCTTTTAGCGCATGAGGGGGCAGGCGAAGGACGTCTGACGTGTGTACCTGAATGATGTGGAGGGTGGTGATTGGGAGGAAACGAGTAAGGTATGACCCATAACGGTTAGATGGAGGGGACATGCTGATGGGGTCACGAGATGGGACTTGCGAGGAGGGGTTTTGGGTGTGACATCTCAAAGTGGTGGCGGTAAGATTGGAAATATGGTAAGTGGTAACAAGTTTGGAGCGGAGGAGGTAGGAAACAATGAGTTGATGCCACGTAGGGATGGGGCCCGTCGGGAAAAAAATTTCATTCTGGACCCCCCTGATGTTAAAGGTAAGAAACTTGGGGGGATCCAAAATTTGTTGTTGATCGTTGATATGAGCATCGCTAGATTATCCATTGATATAAGTGCACTCTTTATCCATCATATCGGACCCACCCCCCCACCATTAAAGGTAGAACAATCGGGGGGTCCAGAATCTTCTATGGACCATTCATCTACGCGTTGTCAGAATGACCGTAGATCTGAGCACATAATTTAATCTCCATTTCGGANCCCACTGTTAAAGGTAGAATGGTCAGAGGGGTGTCCGGAAAATCATCTGAGCAGTAGATCTGAGCACCAATAGCTCAATCGTAGATCTCGACGCCGTCTTTAATCTCCGGGTGCAACTTAATTCATGAGGAAAAACTTAGGCTTAGTGGATTTTTGTGGGTTTGGTGCGCTGCTTCCCTAGTTTTTATCACCATGGAGTTAGGGAAAACATTTCAACATGAGGCTAATCGATCATCAATCATCGATCTCATCGATCATCTTACACATTTTATTGAAATAAAACTGACTAACCTATATCCTATCCTACCTATCTACACCTTTATCCCAGTTTGAATTGTTGGGCTAAAAAATTACTCTACCTCGGGGCTATTTGACCAAGGTTAGATTGTTTGGTCAAATTTATTCACTAGCTAACCTAACTTCTTCGCCAAGATTAGACAGTTTAGCCAAGATTATTCACTAATCCTATCAACGTAAATTTAAAAGGACTTGGCCATGCTTAAACTTTATGGATCAAGTCATAATTATTGCATGGGGCTTTATCCATTTTCTTTTATGCCCTCTTTATTCTTTTTCTTTCTTTCTTTTTCTTTCTTTTCTTTTCTTTTTCTTTTGAAAATAATTTGCATGAATGAAATATTATTTGCAAGATAACAAACATCAATAGTGGAAATTTTCCAGTCACCAGGTGATCCTATAAATTATAGGGTTATAACAAACAACATCTTGAATCATCTTAATTCTCCTTCGTCGTTCACATAATTCTTTTTGGTTGTGCACATAATTCATTTTAATTTTCCTTCAATTTTAATTTTAGGTTAAAGTCATATTATTAAAAATGGTTGATATAAATGGATTGGAGCCATTTTCCACCAGAACTAATAATAACGTTGATCGAATTATATCAACCACTTTTAATAATGTGGTTCTTCTAGTATATATAAATGCAATACCCCACTAACATTCAGTCAATTTCACACCATGAGAACAACAAACAGTGTATCCATAAATGCAATTATGAAATTTTATTGCAGTAACATTCAATTATTTTCACACCATGGATGCAGAAAATAATTTATATATGAATGCAATGATAGAATATTAAATTAAGTAATAAAATAACCATGTAATTTTTCCTACTTGTAAACAAGTGGTACACTACCACCCCCAAAGAAATTTCAACTTTGTATACATTGCAAGAAAAAAGTGTAGACATATAAGGAAACAAAATGAATTTGACATAAGAAGTTGGCTAAACTATTGTCAGTTCCCTCCTCATCTTCTGAACCCTTCTTGTCCTCACTCTATAAAAACACAATAAAATAACATGAGTTCAATAAAATAAAAAATTGATGACATTTAAAGATGTAATAAAAAACATATACGTTAAATAGTTGTTAATACACTCCATTCTCTTTGAGTCACCCTCATCATCATAAATATGGAAGAATATAAAATATTTCAATCAATGAATGATTAGTTCCAACTGTATGCAAGTTAAAAAATAAACACATAATTAACAATTAATTACCTTAGACATGGTATGCAAATATTCCACTACTATTTCATAACCATTGCTCGAGGCACACTTTAAATATTTGTAAGTGGGCTCACACTACTATGTAAACATACATTTTTGTTTCCATGGAATTATATTTCTAGTTGTAGCAGATGAGATATTTTGTTAGAATTTTGAGGGCTCTCCATCATAATGATTCAATCCTTGTGAATAAAATCAAATAGGTGATAGGTGATCAATGTTCACCATTATTTTTTTGTCATTTTTTTCCACAACTACTTGTTTATTTCCCTTTAATTTTTCCCTATCTACAACTAATTGTTTTCCCTTGTATTTTTCCCTGTCCTTTATCCTGTAATGGTCATCACTATTGTTGGATTACTAAGAGGGGGGTTGAATCAATAATAGAGCAATTTAATCCTTTTTAACCATATAATCCAAGTGTTATATCAATGTAGCATTATCATCTAATAACTGCAGAGTAAATAAGCAATGAACAAATGAACAATCATTCACTACACAGTACACCAATGTTTTATGTGGAAACCCAAAGCGGGAGAAAACCACAAAATTCTTTTTCTTATCTATCTTGAAGAATTACATTCATTGCAAGCACCAACTTCCTCTGTTTTCCAGCTGCAACTGGAAGGAGGCTCCAACCCCCTTGTTTCTCAGGCTACAACTTGAGGGAAGCTCCAACTACCCTATTCTCTAGCTATAACCAGAAGGAGGCTACAACCCCATATGTCCTCTAGCTACAACTAGAAGGTGGCTACAACCACCTGTCCTTGCCTCGTCCAACCACCTTGAAGTAGAAGTAGAATGATGGAACCACTATCACACTATCACTGTGAGATATACCACTGCAAACTTGTACCAATAAACCTAAACCGTGCATCAACCATGCATTAACGTGTACCTCAACCTGTAATCAACCTGTACCATAAACAAGTGCATCAACCATGCACCAACCTGTACCAAAACAAACTTTAACCAACCTATACTATAAACAAGTGCATCCAACCATGTACCAAGTATGTGCCAATCATGTGTCAACTGCTCATAAACTATGACTCATCTACCAACATCATCAACTATACACCTCATGTATGTGCCAACTCATCAACTACTTGTCTCAACCATGTACCCAACATGTACCTTAACCAAAATCCCTCATCAATTTCATCATAACAATATAATTTGTAACTCTGTAATAGACTTGGTGTATATGATCACATACTTGCAAACCTTCCTTAACTTTCACAACAAGAGACTAGCATTTTCATCAACATTTTCTTTAGTCTCACATGACTAGTTTGGGATTAGTCAACAACCCTAACTTGAAATAATCATAACTATGTACCTGTAATGAATAAAGATCTGAAAATAGTACACAATGTTCTTCAGTTTTTTTTATGCAATTCCTCCAGGTGGCACTACTTGGAACCTCTCAGAAAATGAGTTATAGCAAAAATGACATACCTTGCTGAATTATGGCTTATTCTAGAGAGCAACCTTGTAGAGCATGCCCCGCACAAAATATTTGTTGAATGGATCTAAAAATGTTACACAAAATACTAAATATGGTACTCTAACTAAAACATTTGGTCTTACTAAATTTTTATATGTTATGAATAAGTTATGTCGTTTCTACCCGAAACACGTTTTTTAGACTAGTTTCAGGACTAGCCACAAACCCTATTTTCCACATAGTGTAACTCTAGAAATAAAATGACCCACAAGATGAATTTTTTACCACAGATACTTGGATATGTTTCCTCAATGTCCTATCAATTTCATTGTCTGAATCATTCTATAAAAAAAGGTATCGCGAAAATGGTAAGATGACCTGTAAATAACATACCTTAGAAAGCATAATCAAAATAATTTATCCTCCCTTGATTTTCGACCTTCTTTTCTTCACCTTCCCTCTGAAATTCGGCTTAGATATCCTTTGGTTACCTCAATCACCTATATATATTCAATATTCTCAAGTGTTATATAAAATGAGAGAGCCTTGCCTCTTATTTATACTCTCCATGTAACTTCCTTAAAAGCATCTTCTAGGTCACTTAACCCACTTCTAGGTCACTTAACCTGTTTCTAGGTCACTTAACCCATTTCTAGGTCACTCAGCTTATTTCTAGGTCACTTAACCTATTTCTAGGTCACTCAACTTATTTCTAGGTCACTTAACCTATTTCTAGGTCACTTAACCCATTTCTAGGTCACTTAACCCATTTTCCGCATTTTTAGGGCTAACCACTTTCCATAATTAGAAAGTTCTCCATTTTTTTATCATTTAAATATTCCTCCTTGACTTTGTCACCTCACTTTCCTCCTTGACTTTGTCACTTTTATTTACCATTTAGATAATAATTTCTTCTTTGCAAACTCTTTGACTTCTTTGACCTTTTGGGGCTTCAAGCCTACATATGAGGGTCCTCCAACTTCATAAGGCCATAAATCTCAAACCGCGAGGAGTTATGTGACGTTCCACATACCACTAGAAATGGCATGACATGTACTATCCATATAGAATAGTATTACCTAAAAATATATCAAAACTCATACCATTATACATTAAACAATCTTGGGTCCATTACCCAAACCTTTGTGCTACCAGAATTCACTACCGGACTTTCTTCAAGGGTTGACATCAATGACAACCAACCTTAATAAACAATGATATCCAAATTCAAATCCACTTGAACTCATATATATATAAAGATAAGTACATAATTAGAGCCTTACTGAAATTTAATTAGAACATAAATGAAATAACCAAAATAGAGTGTAGACAAATAATTAAATCCATAATACACAAAGATATATTTAGGATAGACTTTTGTCCAACATTATTTCATTAAAAACGTAACTTGTCCACATAAAAAAATATATTGCCTTAGGTGTTCTACAAGTATCAAGGAAGCGAGGGGAGAGAAGGGGAGAGGAAAATGGGGGAGAGAAGAGAAGATATGATAAGATGAACAAGAGGAAATATAATAAGGAGGATGAGGAAGAAGAAAGTGAAAAAGAATGAAGGAAGGGGAAAAGAGGAAGAAGAAGAGGGTGAGGAAGGAGGAGGGAAAGAATAAGAGGAAGAGAAGGGAGGAGTTGAAATATAAGAGGGGAAGGAGGAGGAGGGGGAAGAGGAAGAATAAGGAATATGATCTAAGTGTCCATTCCATATTATCTCCATCTCAAAAATGATCCTTAACCTTATAATCAAATTTACCTCAATTGTGGGGTCTTGAACTTATGACACATTTTTTGGGTCTTAAATAGTGTTTCCAGGGTCTTCATTGTATGCAAGGTAGAATCCAAAGGATTATCTTGGTTCATACCTACCTTCCTATAAATATTATTGATATATTTCCAATGGGATAAAGAATTTCTCAAATGGAGTTTGTATGATAAAGTTATGGTCCCAAGAAGTTGTCATATCAACTAGGCTCCTTAGGGCTCATAATCCTTTCCCCATATTAGATCCTAGGATTAGGGTTTTTGGAATTTGGGGTTTTTCCCTCTTTTTTTTTTGGACATTATGATATAATGTAGTTTAATCCTTTTTTCATGGCTCTTCTATGAATTAAATGGTGAAGTTAATATAATGAAGAAGAAAGAAGTGCAACTCCAGGTTTTGTTGGTTTTATCATTTAACCATTTACAAGGTAAATATATATGTACTAAGTGTGTGTGTTTTATTGTTTATTTTTTTATTAATAATATATACAGATTTATTAACTTGGAGAGGTTTAAAACTTACAATAGGAGCGGGGGAGAAAAATATGAGTGGAAGAGGAATATGGATGGAGAGTGGAAAGAGGAATATAAAGAGGAAGAGAGAAAGAGAGGAAGCATAAGATAAAGAGAGGAGGAGGAAAGAGAGGAGGGAGAAATAGAGGATGGAGATGAATAGAGGAAGAGGAAGAGGAAGGGGGAAGAGATATTCCCTAAAACTACTTTATTGGTTTTTTGTAAATCCCATCTCCCATCCAAAACCCAAATATCATCTCCCATATTCAAACCACAAATCCCATCTCCCAACTCCAAAACCTATATCTCATTTTAATTTTAATTTGCAAATTTGAAAAAAAATGTGGGAAATGACAAACAAACTTGATGCAAAAAACACATCACAAAAGAATGGCACACACCCACGAAAAAATTCAACAAGGGGTTTGAGGGATGCAACGACACAATCAACTATGTTATAGCCATAAGATAAGATAAAACATATATCCTAATGTATACATCCTATCATTTGCATCTCTAAGCCAACCTAAGTCAATTTAGCCAACTAGTTGATTCTAAGTACTGCAATTCTTTATAACAAGTTGATCAGTTCCCTTGATATAATGAACAATCCTGTTTGTGGCCTTCAAGTGACTCTATCATGAATCCTTCATGAAATAAGAGGCCACGGCAAAAACAAGGGAGTTGTGAGTTATATCAATAAGTCTACCAACAAGCTACTTGTAGAGAGTAGCATTGACATTTGTCGGAGAGTCACACTCTTTAGTTAGCTTTACTCCTGACTACTAAGGTGTAGCACACAATTCACAATCTTCCATTTTAAACCTTTGTAATATATCCAATACATATTTAAGTTGTGAAATGAAGATACCATCATCAATTTGTAAGACTTAGATGCCAAAAATGAAACGCAATAGACCAAGATCAGTCATCTTAAATGTATATGCTAACTTTTTATTCAAACCCAAATTTAAATCAACATTACTTCCAGTAATGACTAGGGCATCGACATATAATGTAACAATTAATTTTTCTCCATTTATAGGTAAAAAATGGATATTCATATCATACTCTCAACATTTGAAACCAAGATTGAGAAAACAACAATCATTCTTCTCATGCCATGCCATGGGGGCTTGTTGCAAACCATACAAATGATTTCTTCAACCAATAGACAAGACTGCCATATTTTTCAAATCTGGGGGGTTTATCCATGTAATTATATTCAATGAGATCACCATGTAAGAAGGAAATTTTAGCATGTATCTGATGTACCTCCCATCCAAAATGCACAATGATGGGAAAAACTAGTTGAACAAAATTTATCATTACAACATGGGAAAAATTTTCAATTTATTCCAACCCTTCTTATTGAGAAAAGTGATTTGTTACCAAACAAGCCTTATGAATTTCAACAACACCTTCATATGTGAAGTTAATATTGTATACACATTGGCTGCAAGATACTAGATCTAATAAATACGTAGAACATAAATAAAATGCTAGGAATGGTAGAATAAAAATAATATAACCAGCATAAGCATCCACAATAACACAGAAATAATATGAGAACAACAATTGAAATAACACTTTGATTCAGAAAGCAATGTTCATAGGCCTCTTCGAGGGGGAAACCTCCAGTCGAGCAATGCTCTATTACAATAATCTCCAAGCTAGGGTTTTCATACCCTCGACCCTTATTTATACTAAATATGTCTATTAAGAGAAGCATCTAGAGGAAGATCCTTCTAGAAGAGGAAGCTTCTATTAGGTCTTCTTACATCCGCCTTATTCTATTTTATTGAAAGGCCTTATTAATATTGACCTTTATTACATATGAATACATTGATCTACCTATGTGTGGGTTATGACCTTAACATGTCTGCCCCCTTAAAAACAACCTTGTCCTCAAGGCTTGAGATGTGGAAATTGTTGCAGAATGGTAGCTGGTTCCCAAGTGGCATCTGCTGGAGTCATATCTTTCCACTGTACTAGCACTTCCTTGATGGTTCTCTGATGCAGGCGAYGCTCACGCTGGTCCAAAACTGCTTCTGGTTGTAGCCAAATGAATCCTTCTTCAGCTAACTCTTGAAGGTTGGTTTTAATTTGGCACCTGGTTCCATTCACCTTCTTCAAGCATGAAACATGAAAAACAGGATGTAGCTTCGACTGACTGGGTAGAGCTAACTGATATGCGACTTGTCCCACACGCTTGAGAATTGTGTAAGGGCCATAAAATTTGGGTGCTAGCTTCTGACAATGCTCGGCCTTGAGGGAAGTTTTCTTATATGGTTGCAGTCTCAGAAACACCTGATCCCCTTCTGCAAATTGACGTTCGGAGCGACCTTGATCTGCTTGCTGCTTCATTCAATTATGTGCCATGACCAAGTTCTCTTTAAGGGTACGAAGGATATCCTCTCAGACTGTAAGTGTTTGGTCAACCACCTGGACCTTCGAGGTACCCGGTAAGTATGAGAGAACTGAAGGTGGATTTTGTCCATATATTGCTTCAAAAGGAATCATGCGACTGGTTGTATGGTATGTAGTGTTGTACCACCATTCGACGAGGGGAAACCATTGAGCCCACTGGTGTTGTTTTTTAGAGGCAAATCACCTCAAATATGTTTCCAAACACTTGTTGACAACTTCCATTTGACCATCCGTCTGGGGATGATAAGATGAACTGAGATGCAATTGTGTGCCTTGTAGCTTAAACAGTTCTTGCCAAAATTTTTGTGAAAGTTGGGTCACGATCAGAAACAATAGAGTGCGGCATGCCATGAAGCTTGAAGACTTGGTCCATGAAAATTTGAGCCACCGTGGATGCAGTAAATGGGTGGTGAAGAGTGCAAAGATGAGCATACTTGGAAAGGCGATCCACCACCACCATTATGACTAATTTATTCCCCGATTTGGGTAAGCCTATAATAAAGTCCATAGAGATATCCTTCCAAATAACAGGGGGAATCATAAGCGGTTGGAGGGTGCCTGTAGATTTGACTGTTTCTCCCTTGTTGCGTTGACACACCTCACATTCAACAATAAAAGTACGGATGTCTTGTTTCATACCATCCCAGAAAAAAGAACGTTTGACTCGGTCATATGTTTTGGTGAACCCTGAGTGCCCCGCTGTGGGTGTAGCATGAAGCTCAGAAAGTACCGTGGATTTGAGCTTGGATTGTTTACTTAAATACAAGTGGCCTTTGTATCGAAGCTCATCCTAGAGCCAGGAGTACCCTGGGGGAGCCAGAGCCTTGTTCTGCAGTTGTTGGATCAGATGCAAACTTTTGGGATCTTGAATCCATTCCTGGTGCATAGCTTGGAGCCAATCAGGTACAATGAAGGAAAGAGAAAAAAGGGATCCTTCATCTTCATATTTTTGGGATAGTGCATCCGCCACGACATTGTCTTTTCCCTTCTTGTAAATGATCTCATAATCATATCCAAAGAGCTTAGTCACCCATTTTTGTTTCTCCTGGGAGGAAATGCATTGTTCCAGAAAGTACTTGAGGCTTTGATGGCCGATCTTAATTTGTAAGCGTTGCCCCAAGAGATAAGGACGCCATAGATCAACGTCATGCAGAATCGCCAACATTTCTTTTTCATAAATGGGTTTGCCCAGATTCCTTTCAGACAGTTGCTTGCTGGTGAAGGCCAAAGGTCGACCCTCTTGCATAAGGACAATGTTGATTCCTTTCCCTGAGGTGTCACATTCCAACACAGAGGTCTTTGTGAAATCGGGAAGGGCCATAACCGGAGTGGTGCACATGACCATCTTCAAGGTTTGAAAAGCTTGAGCAGCTGCTGGAGTCCAAGTGAAAGAGTTCTTTTTTAGGAGAGTCGTGAGAGGTGTTGCAATATTTCTGTAGTTCCTAATGAACTTGCGATAATACCCTGTTAGGCCCAAAAATCCACGCAATCTTTTGAGAGTCTTTGGGTGCGGCCAGTCTTGCATAGCTTCAATCTTTTTTGGGTCCACTCTGACGCCATCCTTTCCCACCAGATGACCCAAGTATTCTACTTCTGAGGCACCACAAGAACATTTGGACTGTTTCACGAAAAGTTGGTGCTGAGAGAGTAGTCGGAGAACTTGATCCATGATGCAGGAGCATAGCCAACTCAACAAGCGAGCCAACACATCAAGAAGAGATCAGCTGGATAAACAAAAACCCAAAATTTCGAAAAGTGCTTTGGGATTGTAGAGCAAGTTTTAAATGATCCTTTATGAAGGAGCGCCTTTTGTATGTTGTATCAGACCTCGAGCCATACGCTCTTGTCTGAAATAGATAGGAGCCATTTAATAGATTTAATGCAGGTAGATAGGATTTTAATTTCCAGATTAGACAGTTTTAGATTCTGAGAGGGAAAACGGATATAAACACCCTCATTGTATCATTGTAACATTAGAATCAAGAATTCAGAACAGAAGAGCAAGCAGAGAATATTGTGAAGAACACCCATGTACAGATGTTGAATTAATAGAATAAAGTTCTGATTCAAATTCATGGCTGGTGTTATTTCTCTGTGTTGATGATGTGCTCATGACTGTTTGTTTTCTGGTTATGCATTTGCTTTATATATATGCTGTGCATGTGATTTCAGGTTTTAACTGAAATCTGAGAGAGAATAAGTTTCAATTGTTTCTCTATCTGAGCCAGGATATTCTTGCAAGGTGTGCAGTTGAATTCATCCGCAGGGAGTGCATCGATGAAGGCTCAGTAGAAGAACTTTTGTTCTTATTCACCCAAAAGTTGATTTGGGTTGTTGCAGCCGTGCAAGTTAGGTGCGGGCTGAAGAAAAATTCTCAGTTGTTACGCTGAGTAAAGAAGATCAGAGACTGCTGTTGCAGGAAGTGCGCGGAGTCAAAAGGATTCAACACTCGGGAAGTTGTTGAATGCCAAGTGCGAGGAGTACACACGAATCCATCTGAAGGAGTCAGAGTGGGAGAAAGCTCAGGAGGTTTAACACCTTTGTAATATCGTGGAAGAGAACACAGGAAGTTGGATCGAGGAAGGGTCAATCAGAGTTTGCAGGCACAGTATTGGAAAGCAAGTCCTTAGAAGGAACTCTTAGCCATCCCAGTAAATCCTCGAGAAGGAGAATCAACGGTCAGGATTCGCAGAGGAAATCAACAAAATCCCGTCTGCCGTCAAATCTGGGAAAGTTGCACAGGGGTTAAGCCCTAGTGTGCAGAGGAGGAATCCCGGAAGAGTAATCGGGATATTAGAGTTATCGGAGTTTTGCCGAGCAAGAGAATCGAGACCTTATAGTTCTCGAAATCCCAAGGAAGAACCTCAGTCGTTGATCCCGACAGGACACACGTCAGACATCCGGAGGATAGTTGGGGTTCAGCTCATCAAAAAATAGGGGTTTTCGAGGACATAGAACTCTCGCATGATGGGATCGCGATCCGCGATTTCCCGATGAGAGTTTTGAACCATCCATCGACAAGGACACGTGGCAGGATATCCTGATGAGTCGGCGTTTGGAGCATCGGGCTTTCCGGAGACGAGAGACTCGAACATATTGAAATCGTGATCCGCGATTTCCCGACACAGCCGGAGCCGTTCGTTCTGAGGGACACGTGTCCAAGGATCTGAAGGAGTCGGGGTTCATCATTTCAGGGTTCTCGCATACAAAAGGGTCACCGTATTTGAAATCGCGATCTCACGATACCCGATAGCACGGGAAGGAGTGGTGACGTGGAAGTCTAGTCCTCACGTGCATCGGGGATCGGTTTTTCGGGGTTTTCGTTGTTGTAAGAATCGTTGTTGGAGGAATCGCGAAACTCCGAAATGCGATAACCACGCAGCCACAGTGCTAAGTGGGGGACAGGTGGCGTCGGAGATCGGGAATCGGGGATCTGTGAAATGAGTGGATCACAACAGTGTGAGTTCCGATTTCCCGATGGGGAAATTCCCGATAGGATCAAGGAAAGCATTTGGAGAATATTCATCGGGGTTCAGGGATTTGTAAGACCCGAATCCATGAGTGTAGGACTCGCGATCCCGCGAGCTCTGAGTCCCCGATAGCAAAAGGGGAAAATCACATAGAGCATACTGTGGGGTTGGAAACTTCCAATAAAGGGGGTTGAAGAGTAATTTAACTCTTTGGGTCTGGGTAATAGAAGGTCCTGGTGGTAGCGGACGTGCCTGGAGTGGGCGTGTGCATCAAGTGGTATCAGAGCGAGTCTCTGTTTGTATACTTCAAACAGAGGGAGGAAGAAAAAATTCACCATGCCGCCCAGAAGAGAAAGGCAATCGCCTGATCCAGAGGACAGGGATGTGCGAAGAAGAGGTAGGCCGACAGGGAATCCAGAGATGGAAAGGCAGATACGCAATCTCAGAGTGAGATTAGAAGACATGGAAGCAACGCAAAGACGCACAGAAAATAATGGAGATCTGAGTGACTCCGAAGGCGAGGTGGAAGTCGAACAACAAGGAGAAGTTGCGACATAAGATGAAGCCAACGAGCAGTTAATTAAGGCTATCGCTCGGATGAGTTCAAAGACAAGAATGGACATTCCAGTCTATGAAGGAATTCTGGATGCAAAAGAGTTGTTGGACTGGATTAGAGCTCTGGACACTTACTTTGATTATGAAGATATCGAAGAGGATAAAAAGGTCAGGCATGCTGTCACGAAATTGAAGGGACATGCAGCATTATGGTGGGACAAGCTTCAAGAAGATAGACATTCCAAAGGTAAGAAAAAGATCAAAAGCTGGGATTGAATGATTGCGAAGATGAAGGCAAAATTCATCCCAAGGGATTATCAGATCACACTGTTCAGGAGGATGCAGAACCTGAGATAGAAGCTGATGACGGTGAAGGAGTATACCGAAGAATTTTACAAGCTCAATATTAGCGCAGGTCATCGGGAGAGCGATTATGAAAAATTTTCCAGGTATATGAATGGCTTAAGATACGATATCCAGGATGAGATGAGTATGACAACCATCAGAATGGTGGATGATGCGTATCAGATGGCATTGAAGGCAGAGGAGAAGCTAAGCCGAAAGCCAGCACAGCGAGGCTGAGGTAGGAGCCAGCTGAAAGGTAAGTCGGTCACAGCAGGCGGAACAAAGTGGAGGATACGCTCATGTTAACACATTTCCTCGTACCAAGGGTAGAGGAAGAGGCAGAGGAGGAGTCATCACATGCTACACATGTGGGAAGAATGGACACAAGGCAGTTGATTGTCTAGATAGGAAGACAGATAGAGGAGAAGCTCACATCGCCCAGGCACAGAGGCGAGCTGCTGAAGCAGAAGACGTAGAAGACGGAAGGTCACTGATGATGCGTAAGGTTCTCTTGAAACCCGAGAAGGAGGTGGAGGACACAGCTCAAAGAAGTAGACTGTTTAGAACCGCATGCAAGACCAAGGACAGGAAGTGCAAGGTCATTGTGGACAACGGAAGCACCGACAATCTCATTTCAACCGAGATGGTGGAGAAACTAGAGCTGGAAATGACTGATCACCCGAATCCATATAAAGTCTCATAGCTACAGAAGGGACATCAGGTGAGTGTCACTAAACAATGCTTAGTGGACATCAAGATAGGAGGATATAATGATAAAATTCTCTGTGATGTTATTCCTATGGATGTATGTCATTTATTGCTGGGTAGACCATGTCAATATGATAGGAACGTAGTTCATGATGGGAAGATGAATACATATACTTTAGAGAAGAATGGGAGAACACACATGTTACTTACGATAAAAGATAAGGAGGTGAAACCGGAAGTGAACAATGGGGTACTTCTCATGAGTGGGAAGGAACTTCTGGAAGAGATAAAGAAGAAGGAGGATCCATAATTCTTTGTGGTCAGAAAACCAAAAGTTGTTTTGACCAGCACAATAGTGGATGATCTGCCAGGGGAAATTCAGGAACTGCTAGAAGAATTCGCTAACATTGTGGTAGACGAATTACCTCATTCGTTGCCGCCAATGAGGAGCGTGAGCCATCATATAGACCTCATACCAGGGGCTAGTTTTATGAACAAAGCAGCGTACAGGTTGACACCATAGGAGAATGAGGAAGTCAAAAAGCAGGTGCAGGAACTGCTGGATAAAGGACTGATCAGGGAGAGTCTGAGTCCGTGTGTCGTTCCAACAGTGCTAAGTCCGAAGAAGGATGGAGGTTGGAGAATGTGTACAGATTCCAGATCCATTAACAAGATAACCATCAGGTACAGGTTTCCATTGCCACGGATGGATGACTTGATGGACTGCTTAAGTGGAGCCAATTTTTTTTCAAAGGTTGATTTGAAAAGCGGATACCATCAGATTCTCATGAGGGAAGGCGATGAGTGGAAGACAGCCTTTAAAACCAATGAAGGGTTGTACGAATGGCTAGTCATGACGTTTGGGTTGATGAATGCACCAAGTACATTCATGAGGCTGATGAATGAAGTGCTGAAAGAGTTCATTGGTAAGTTTGTCATTGTTTATTTGGATGACATCTTCATTTTCAGC
The DNA here is from genome assembly GCA_009831015.1 of Picea engelmannii. Classification (NCBI taxonomy): domain Eukaryota; kingdom Viridiplantae; phylum Streptophyta; class Pinopsida; order Pinales; family Pinaceae; genus Picea; species Picea engelmannii. Next base: position 200,451 of record ML797211.1, on the reverse strand, counting down.
AAAACGAAAGAAGAGCATCTGAAGCATTTAGCTGTAGTAATGAGGAAGCTACAGCAAGAAAATTTGTTGGTCAACATGAGGAAATCTTCATTTATGAAGACCGAACTCATTTACTTGGGATTTTTCATTTCGGAAAATGAGTTAAAGATGGATCCAAGTAAAGTGGAGGTAATTAAAAATTGGGCATCACCCAGAAATGTTTTTGAGGTGAGGAGTTTCCATGGTTTGGCTAGTTTCTACCGAAAGTTCATTAGGAATTTCAGTGGAATTAGCACAGCAATGATGGACACAGTCAAGAAAAGTGTAACAACCCCCTCGTTACGACGACCCAACTCTAGTAACTAGTGATTTTTTTTTTTTTTTGTGTGTGTGTGTGTTTAACAAGTGTGTGTGTGCGTGTACCAGGGAAACAATCAATGCATTCGACTCAGCATTGCCACACGACATCCAACAAGATGCAACCACGATGGACACAACCAGAAGGCTTAAGGCGCACAACAGTAACTGCAAACGTTTAACGACATACAGGGTTGTGCGCAGTACAACACAGAGGGAGAAATCTGTAGTAGCAGATCTTACTATTTCTACACAGGAAAGCAGGGCGTTTAATCTTAGTTCGCTGCTCCAGAGAGAGAGAAGGTCACATAGGCTCCTGGCCGACTGCTCAGGAAGAAACTAGTAATCTCCGTCAGGTGTGTTGCAAGAGTGGAAACCCTGCCTTTAAAGGGCCTGAGACTCTTGATACGGCACTGGATTCCTTACACGAAATAAGCACACACACTGACTTATATAATAGGCTACTGAAGGTGTCTATCTCGCCTAACACCAACAGACCCCGCAAGCAAGACAACCAAGGACTACAAATCAAGGGACAACCATGACCTCGACGGGAGACACAAGTTAGAAGGCCCTAGACAACGACCAAACTGAAATTTAGACAAGGCATCGACTATTACTCCACTGTGATTAATTATCGACCACTTACTCCAATTAAGATTTCATAAATCAACGAGTACATTAAACATAAGATAATTCCCAACCAGTCTCAATCCCCACTATTAAGTCATGAAATCTGATTACACTTGGTTTAATACATTACAAGCACAAGCTTTTGCTAGCATTCAGGATGTTAATAGAAACAACATGAAATCATACCCATAACACCTTTATATTACAATGACTGGCGTTAGTAAAAATCACCAAGCATTTAGGCGCTAAACTTAAAACATAAATTGCAGCATCGTCACCACAAGGTTGATCATGTTAATATTACCTTAGCATTTCAATACTTTACTTTCCATCGTGTTCCAGCATATTATATTCATGTCAATGACGCTACAACATCATCTGTTATCTTACCCCTAGTAAGCTACCAGTGAATGAATCCTAGTAACATATCTTTTACAATACTGCTCTATGACAATAATTTAACCGTCGATACACTTGGGCATTAACAATTCCCCACAATTAATCGCATTGAAAACTAACATTTCCTAGTATCTAACCCCATCATACATTTTCTCTATAATGCAGTATCATATCCCTAAGACATAACCAACAATGCATGGTTTATCATAATCAGGTTGCAACAATTAATAACGAAGTACCTTCCCATTATCTAAACTAGCCTTACAATTAATTTAYCAWTTCCGACATTCATKTATGGTCAACAATTAAACAACAATATCCTTCCTCAAGAATTTGCTAGAACAYTATCCTAGTTCTAACCATAACATCATTCCTACATAATGATATAAAAAGGTGATATAATTAACTCCTACATTATAATTAATTCATTACACTAACTCCATTTCAATACATGAACTTTATTACCATGATCTTCCTAACCCTAACATCATTCCTACATAATGATATAAAAAGTGATATAATTAACTCCTACATTATAAATAATTCATTACACTAACTCCATTTCAATACCTTAACTTTATTACCAYGATCTTCCTAACCATAACATAATGATATAAAAAGGTGATATAATTAACTCCTACATTATAATTAATTCAATTTAACTCCTACATTATAATTACCTTACAATATAAACATTTCAATTTAAACCATAATAACCTTACATTAATAACCTTACTATATTAATAAAGCACTAAAAGCCAGGACGCGAATCTGATGGCCATTCGTAAGGTAATGACACCCTCCTGTTGCATGGTATTTTAGTGGTTTTTGTGCACTCCACCCCTCGGGAAGATCATGCTAGCACCCGACACAACATGCAGCGTGAAAGGCACGGCTGCAATGACGCGCTGTCAGAGGGGAGGTAAGAGAGGTGTGGTAAGCGACGGTGAAAGGTTAAGGGCAAAGCCAGCAGGGAGGTTTACGATAGAAGGAAGACCAACACGCAGGACTCCTCTGGAAATCGCCAGGCGACCAAGGTGATCCACGGCAGCAAGGTCCTGACAAAAAGTAAAATCTGCAGTCCAGGCATACCATACACAGCAGGGGGGCGCCAATCTCGAGGGCTGACAGTAGTATGTGGTGAATCCGCTCCCGCCCTCCCCATAACACTGATAACTCAGCCATCGAAACAAATGTCAACTTCCCCCGGGCGTAATTAATCAGGCCTCTTTACATTCTCACACCCTTAAACTAGAAATAACCTACCATTTAAATTATCATGTTAATAATTAATGTATTAGGGTTGGCTTGCTCGGGACATTGCTGATACAACATACTATCTCCTTTTTAAGAGAGACATTAATTTAATAGAATTGAATAATGGTTAAATTCATAAAATCCCGAAGCGAAAGGTGGTCATCCCAACCGTAAGCTTATGTCAATTCATACCAGTAAATAACCCATATAACTTGAATACCTTCTACAGAAATTCGTGCAATGGTAAGGTCTTGGAACAGTCACTCAGGTTCCAATGGAACAGCCCGACCTGTAATAGTTACAGTCGCAATAGAATTGCAAAACAATCTAAATTTAATTATTAATTAATATGGAGAACACCCCAAACATATTGGAACAACCCCAAATGTGAGGGAAAAGATTTTATATATGGGCTATCGGAATTATTCGCGCTGTCCCAGATCAGTCTCAAGATTTTAACGTAGAACAATCGCCACAAGTTTGACATATAACCCAGCGACTGTTCCCCATTTCCAAACTTGAACGAGAATCGCCCAAACTGTAAAATTTCTAGGGTATAATATTTAAGAGAACTGTACAGTAATTCCTGTAAAAAGTGAACAATGAAATCCAGCTTCGGGAGATCCTACACAATGAACCTTACACAAGGGTTCCAGTCGCTTGGTGCTGCACTACTGTACA
>ML797211.1:137206-165541 GCA_009831015.1 Picea engelmannii | reverse complement strand
GAAATCCAACGGTCATGATATGTTCCCGACATAGAGTGATCTGACGGTTCATACTCTCCTCGATCTTAACGGCCATTGATCCGTGTCTTAACACCCGATTGGTCCATGATCTCTATTTAAATAGCATGGAGGGTCATTTTCCGATGATCGATTGTGAGAAACTCTCTTGTAAAATCTCTATGTAATCTTTTTCTTTGCATTAATAAACTGCTCCAAGTGGCTGCGTTGGCTGGGGCCGTGGATGTTTCCCCGTAGGGGTTTTACCACGTGAAAACATCAGTGTGTTGATCTTTGATGTGGTTATGTGAGTGGTTATTGAAGGTGTTTGTCCTCTGTTGGAATACCTGTGTTGTCGAACACGGTCTTGGTGTTGCCGGATTTTGCAAAGGTTTTCCAGGTGAAATGTGATGCAAGTGGCTTTGCCATAGGAGCGGTCTTGAGCCAGGAAGAAAGACCAATTGCATATTACAGCGAGAAGTTGGATGAAGCAAAACTGAAGTACTCCACGTATGATCCCAAAGGAGTTTGTATTGTATAGTGATAATCATGCATTACAGTTTGTGAGTCAACAAGAGAAGCTGAATCAGAAACATGATAAATGGGTAGAGTATATGTAGAATTTTACATTTGTAATTAAACACATTTCAGGGACTCCTAACAAAGTGGCTGATGCTTTGAGCAGGAAGTGTTTGGTGCTGCAGGAGTTTCAAGTCAAGACCTTGGGTTTTGAAAACCTTAAGGACATGTATGCAGGTGATGCAGATTTTGCAGAGGCATACGAAGCAGCTGAGAATCCATTTCTCAGGGATAGAAGCCCATGGATAGATTACATGATCCAAAATGGACCGTTATTCAGAGGAAATCCGTTATGCATTCCACATTGCTCCATGAGGGAGAATTTGCTAAAGGAAAATCACAGTGGTGGATTAGCAGGGAATTTTGGCCACGACAAGACATTTGCAAAGCTGAGCGAAGCATATTTTTGGCCGAAGATGCGAACAGATGTCAAGAAATTTGTTGACAGGTGCAGAATTTGCCAACATTCGAAGGGAAGGAAGCAAAACGCGGGATTCTATCATTCATTACCCATACCTGAGAGGTCGTGGGATGAAATCAGCATGGATTTCGTATTAGGATTACCAAGGACACAAAGAGGACATGATTCAATCTTTGTGGTGGTTGACAGGTTTTCCAAAATGGCACATTTTATACCATGCCAGAAGACCAGCAATGCGACTCATATCACAAATTTGTTCTTCAAGGAGATTGTTAGACTTCATGGGTTACCCAGAAGCATAGTATCGGATAGGGATACAAAATTTATTGGACATTTCTGGAGGACACTGTGGAAGAAGATGGGAACTAACTTGATGTTTAGTTCAGCCTATCATCCTCAGACGGATGGGCAAACAGAGGTGGTAAATAGGAGTCTGGGAGATTTATTAAGAAGCCTACTGACAGAGCACCACAACAGCTGGGACAATGTGTTTCCACAGGCAGAGTTTGCTTACAATGATTTAGTGAACAGAAGCACAGTCAAAAGTCTGTTTGAAATTGTATATGGAAGGCAACCAAGAGGAATATATGAACTGAGGAACTCAGAGAAGATAGTGACTAAGAGCGCAAGCGCTGAAGAATTCGTAGAGGCGATGGAAGAACTTCATAGCAGAGTGAAGCAACAATTGCTAAAATCAAACCAGGAATATAAGCGCAGAGCGGATCAGCATAGGAGACAACTTCAATTCAAAGTTGGTGATCTAGTTCTGGCACATCTGAGGAAGGAAATGTTCCCAAGGGGAACATATAACAAGCTGAAAATGAAGAAAATTGGGCCATGCAGAGTCCTGAAGAAATTGGGAGAAAACGCTTATGAAATTGAGTTGTTGGATGAGATCGAAATATCTCCGACGTTCAATGTCTCAGAATTATATCCATATAAGGTAGAGGAAGCAGGAGATGAAAGTGACAAACAACCAGAAATCCAGTGGCAGAAGAAAATGTCAATTGCAGAGAAGCCACAGATGGAGTATATACTTAATAAGAGAGTCAGCAAAAGGACCAGACGGAAGAAATACTTCGAGTATCTGGTGAAATGGAAGAATCACCCAGTGGAAGATGCCATCTGGGAGACAGAAGCAGTAATTCAAAGGCATGGACAAACCATGCAGGAGCTCATGGACAGGAGCCCATGAAAGTTTTCAAGCCGAGGAGTATGATGCAGGAGCATTGCCAACTCAGCAAGCGAGCCAACACATCAAGCAGAGACCAGCTGGATAAACAAAAACCCAAAATTTTGAAAAGTGCTTTGGGATTGTAACGCAAGTTTTAAATGATCCTTTATGAAGGAGAACCTTTTGTATGTTGTATCAGACCTCAAGCCATACGCTCTTGTCTGAAATAGATAGGAGGCATTTAATAAATTTAATGCAGGTAGATAGGATTTTAATTTCCAGATTAGACAGTTTTAGAGTCTGAGAGGGAAAATGGATATAGACACCCTCATTGTATCATTGTAACATTAGAATCAAGCATTCAGAAGAGAAGAGCAAGAAGAGAAGATTGTGAAGAACACCCATGTACAGATGTTGAATTAATAGAATAAAGTTCTGATTCAAATTCATGGCTGGTGTTATTTCTCTGTGTTGATGATGTGCTCATGAATGTTTATTTTCTGGTTATGCATTTGCTTTATATATATGTTGTGCATGTGATTTCAGGTTTTAACTGAAATCTGAGAGAGAATAAGTTTCAATTGTTTCTCTATCTGAGCTAGGAGATTCCTGCAAGATGTGCAGTTGAATTCATCCGCAGGGAGTGCGTCGATGAAGGCTCAGTAGAAGAACTTTTGTTCTTATTCGCCTAGAAGTTGATTTGGGTTGTTGCAGCTGTGCAAGTTAGGCGTGGGCTGAAGAAAAATTCTCAGTTGTTACGCTGAGTAAATAAGATCACAGACTGATGTTGCAGGAAGTGCGTGGAGTCAGAAGGATTCAACACTCGGGAAGTTGTTGAATGCCAAGCGCGAGGAGTACGCACGAATTCATCTGAAGGAGTCAGAGTGGGAGAAATCTCAGGAGGTTTAACACCTTCATAATATCGTGGAAGAGAACACATGAAGTTGGATCGAGGAAGGGTCAATCAGATTTTGCAGGCACAGGCTTGGAAAGAAAGTCCTTAGAAGGAACTCTTAGTCATCCCAGGAAATCCTCGAGAAGGAGAATCAACGGTCAGGATTCGCAGAGGAAATCAGCAAAATCCTGTCCGCCGTCAGATCTGGGAAAGTTGTGCAGGGGTTAAGCCCTAGTGTGCAGAGGAGGAATCCCGGAAGAGTAATCAAGATATTAGAGTTATCGGGGTTTTTCCGAGCAAGAGAATCGAGACCCTGTAGTTCTCGAAATCCCAAGGAAGAACCTCAGCCGTTGATCCTGACAGGACACGCGTCAGACATCCGGAGGATAGTCGAGGTTTAGCTCATCAGAAAATCGGGGTTTTCGAGGACATAGAACTCTCGCATGATGGGATCGCGATCCGCGATTTCCCGACGAGATTTTTGAACCGTCCATTGACAAGGACGCGTGGCAGGAGATCCTGACGAGTCGACATTTGGAGCATCGGGCTTTCCGGAGACGAGAGACTTGAACATATTGAAATCGCGATCCGCGATTTCCCGACACAGCCAGAGACGTTTGTTCTGAGCGACACATTTCCAAGGATCTGAAGGAGTCGAGGTTTGACATTTCGGGGTTCTCGCATACAAAAGGGTCACCATATTTGAAATCATGATCTCACGATATCCGATAGAACGGGAAGGAGTGGTGACGTGGAAGGCTAGTCCTCACGTGCATCGGGGATCAGCTTTTCAGGGTTTTCGTTGTTGTAAGAATCGCTGTCGGAGGAATCGCGAAACTCTGAAACGTGATAACCACGCAACCACAGTGTTGAGTGGGGGACAGGTGGTGTTGGAGATCGGGAATCGGGGATCCGTGAAATCAGTGGATCACAACAGCGTGAGTTCTGATTTCCCGACGGGGAAATTCCCGATAGGAGCAAGGAAATCATTTGGAGAATATTCATCGGGGTTCGGGGATTTGTAATACCCGAATCTATGAGTGTAGGACTCGCGATCCTGCGAGCTCTGAGTCCCCGATAGCAAAAGGGGAAAATCACATAGAGCATCCTGTGGGGTTGGAAACTTCCAATAAAGGGGGTTGAAGAGTAATTTAACTCTTCGGGCCTGGGTAATAGAAGGTCCTGGTGGTAGCGGACGTGCCTGGAGTGGCCGTGTGCATCAATCCACATGAGTAAGATGGTCTGTCCAGGTTTTGCTATAGATGAGGATATCATCAAAGAAAACTAAGACAAAATGACGGAGAAAAGGGTGGAAGACATGGTTCATGAGGCTCTGGAAGGTGGAGGGGGAATTACACAAGCCAAAGGGCATGACCAAAAGCTCATAGTGGCCCTCATGAGTGCGAAAGGTGGTCTTGGGAATGTCGGCCTCTTTCATACGTATCTGGTGATAGCCCGAGCGAAGATCAAGTTTGGTAAAGAATTGGGCGCCACTCAATTCATCCAGGAGGTCATCAATGACAGGAATGGGAAATTTGTCTTTGATGGTTAGTTTGTTGAGAGCACGGAAGTCAGGACACATTCTCCAAGAACCTTCTTTCTTCAGTACCATGATGAATGGAGACAATTAAGGGCTCGTACTAGGACGGATGACGCCTGCAGTAAGGAGTTCTTGGACCATTTTTTCAATTTCATTTTTTTGTGCAAAGGGGTGGCGATATGGACAGATATTGGTGGGAAGGCTTCCTGGGACAAGGGGAATGGAATGATCATGAAAACCGTGGGAAGGAGGGATTCCTTTGGGAGTGGAAAATACCGTTTGATGTTTAGAAAGGAGGGCTTGGAGGTCTTGGGGCACTGGGGGTGTCTCTGTGGCTTGTATGGCATGGAGTTGGGAAATGACACTAGAATGACCTTTTTTGAGCAGCTTTTCCATGAGATGAGAACTGATGACCTTAGGTGAACCAACAGCGATGCCTTGTAATTTATATTGGTGGCCTTCATGGTCGAATTGCATGGTTAAGTTCTAAAAATCCATGAGAATGGGACCCAAAGTCCTTAGCTAGTCTGCACCCAACACAATGTCGCAACCACTCATGTCAATAGCATAAATATGGGATTTTAGGTGGTAGTCACCGATTTGGAGACGCACATTTTCACAACGCCTGCCACATTTCATAGAACCACCATTGGCAATCATGATTTGGAAATTGTTGACATCATGGATGTAGCAATGGGTTTCTTGGGCAATGCGGCAATGAATAAAATTGTGGGTGCTGCCACTATCAACCATAATGATGACCTTTCGGTTCTTGATGTAACCGATTAACTTGAGGGTTTGGGGGGCAGAGAAGCTGGTGAGAGCATTGAGGGAAATGATCAGTTCCACTTCAGGAGGGTCAGAGGGAGGGTTTATGTCAGTGATTTTTGGTGACTCGGGCACAAGGGGAGTGTCAACATCCTCTTCCGAAATATCCTCAGAGATGGCCATAAAAAGCTTTTGTTCCTTACATTTGTGGCCTGGGAAATATTTGTCATCACAATTATAATAGAGGCCTTTGAGTTAGCATTCGTCCATTTCAGCCCTGGTTAATTTTTGGATCTTTAATGGGGCAGAGGGAGTAGTGGGGTTTACTGGTTTAGAGCGAGGGATAAAGGAAGGCTTATGATTTTGAGAGGAAACAATTTGTTGTTCTTCTTTAGATTTTTTAGTAGCCTCCACCCAAGTCGTAGGTCGATCCATGAGGACATTGGCCCGAATCTCCTCCTTGAGGCCACTGATAAAACACTCTCAAAAGAAAGCATCAGGCATGCCCTCTGTTCGAAAATCCAGGTGCTCAAATGAAACTATGAAGTCTTCTACTATTCCTGATTGCTTCAATTTTTTCAAATGGACCAAATGGTTGGTGTCAGTGTCAAAGCGTTCATAAAGCTCATTCACAAATTGGGTCCAAGCAATATACCCTTGACGAGAAGTTTTTGTCCATTGCCACCATTGTCAGCGTTCTTGATCTAGATGGAGAACACCATACCGGAGTTTGGCCAAGTCATCTGTAATCTTGTAGAGAGAGAAATAATGTTCCATTTGGGTGACCCAACCAGTGGGGTCTGAGCCATCAAATTTGGTTACATCCACCTGTGGAAGGCGTATGTCCCGTTGAAAGTGATGGGGCTAAAAGGAATGGGAAGAAGTTTCACCTTTAGTCTTTGTATGTGCATCAGGAAAAGAGTCATCAGTAGGGATCTTGAGTTTGGTGCAGAGTGATGCAAAGACAGATTCAAGCTGGGTGGTCAGTTCGTGTTTGACTTTCACCATTGCGGACTACACAGATGCATTTACGGATGCATTTATGGTGGTATTGATGGATGTATCATGGGAGGCAATAGTAGCACTGATTTGTTTTACTTCTTGTTGGGTCTCGAGGAAACTAGATTGCAAGGTGTTGAAGCGAGACTCCAGTTCTTGGCTACGGGTATGGGCCATGAGGATGGGTGAACTAAAAAGGGAGCGGTTGGGGTAAAAAATTTTTGCAGAAAAATGATATGGATGAATGTGATAAGGTAGAAGAGATGAATCTAGTGGAATAGGTCGCAAATAATGGTGAAAAATTTCCAGACTTTTTTTTTTTTTTTACAGCTGCGAGGTTTTACTTCGGTCTGAAGAACGCTGCAGTGTTGAAATCCCCAAATTCTTAACCAGAAATAAATGTGTATTTACTTGGCGACCCAAACACAGATGTGCGATAATAAATCTCACCGGTTTAATTTGTTTATGTTTATGTTTATGTTCCTCAAGGGTTAGGTATTCAAGGGTTCTACAGACAAGGGTTTGCCCTGTGCTATGGCTCTCTGATATACATTTGAGGTCCAATAGTAGTACTCGGCCCAATATCTTAGGGAACTAACTAAGGAGGATAGACCATACCCTTAGTTGTACTACCCAACTACCCAGGTACTAGAGAGTATCTTCCCGAGTGCTGTTCTCAGTGACATTATAGTAGTCTAGTGGCCGATAGGTTTATCTAAAGAGGGCTTCAGGAAATCTAGGCTGATCCGTACACAGGTGATGTCTGATGCGCTACCACTCGAAGGGGTACCAACAGGGGTTACAAGGGTGGCCAACAGATGTGCGCTTAAGAACCACTTGTATTTCCTGCATGTATGAATCCCTCAACCATGGATTTATGTGCGTAACGATAGATCTCGGTGGCTTAAATATGCCGGAATATGTCTCTACCCTGAAGAAAAAAAATACCCACAATTTCTGCCAAGGAAAGTGCTCTGATACCACTTGCAAGATACCAGATCTAATAAATACGTAAAACAGAATTAAAATGATAGGAATGGCAGAATAACAGTAATATAACCAGCATAATCATCCACAACAACACATAAATAATATGAGAACAACAACTGAAATATCACTTTGATTCAGAAAGAAATGTTCACAGGCCTCTTCGAGGGGGCAACCTCCAGTCGAGCAACGCTCTGTTACAATAATCTCCAAGATAGGGTTTTCATACCCTCGACCCTTATTTATACTAAATATGTCTATTAAGAGAAGCATCTAGAGGAAGATCATTCTAGAAGCGGAAGCTTCTATTAGGTCTTCTTACATCCGCCTTATTCTTTTTTATTGAAAGGCCTTATTAATATTGACCTTTATTACATCCGAATACATTGATCTACCTATGTGCGGGTTAGGACCTTAACATTGGCACTTCATCACATTCTTTCATGTTAGTCAAGGAATTAAGTCCAACGTTTGATTCTTCACAAAGGAATGATCTCACTAGTCATAGCATGTTCCCATTCAGGTCAACCATGTGCCTCTTCATATGTATCAAGATAATATTCCTATAACATGTATTCCATTAGAGAAACACTATTCTATTTTTTCTAATCATGTTTTCCTTTAGTCATTTACATCATTTGCATCAGCACTAGTAGCTTTAATTATTTTAATCACTCATATAGGAAGACAAATCTCTCTTGTTGAAGGATCTCATATATCAAATTTTATGAGGTGTCTAATGAATGGATTTATCCCATTCCATTTCTCAAGAATATTCATGTCCCATGCTACATTGGTTGGAATTAAATTCAAAATATAGTATTACCAATAGATGACTTCTACCCGAAACCTAGTCAATATACCTTTGGCCCAAACAAAGCACCGTGACATTTCAACCAAGGTCTGGTTATTTCTTTTAGAAAACACATTCTTCTAAGGTGTGTAATGTATTGATCACTTCCAAATAGTATGATGGAGTGACAAGTATCTTTCAAAATCCCCTCTCACATATTCTCCTCCATTATATGATCTTTAACATTTCATAGGTCGGTCACATTTTTTTTCAACCAATGCCATAAATTCATTGAATTTTTCAAATATATGAATCTTGTTTTCCAAGAAATATACCCAAGTATACCTAGACAAATTATCAATGGAATTATTTTCTCTCCAAATATTCCTTGTTTTAAATGTATCTTGGTGATTATTCCCTAACACACACCCATCAGATAGACCAATCAAGGGGAGAAACCCTAGGTATTCTAGTAACCATGTCATGTTTTACCATCAACTTCATACTCACAAATTCATATGTCCATGTCTTTCATGCCAAATTCTTCCTCGATCATTAATCTTTTTTATGACTGCAATCGTTTTTGGATATTTTCTAGGAAAATCATAGAACTTATACAATTTTTCCTCTAGATCAAGAACACCATCAACACAAAAATGAAGTTCTTTTTCATATATTTCACAAAAAATCAATATGGCCAAAATTCTACCTTCTTTTCAATCTAAGTTAGTTGGGGTATAGGGAAAAAATTAGCACTTAAACTAGGTACATGATACACATTAGTTATCACACCATTTTGAAATTTAGTTTTACCATGACCAATAATAGTATGAGAATAATCATCAACAAAAAAGATTCATTTTTTTGTATCCTTAATCAATGAGGAAACAAGAGAAGCATCTTAGCCCATGTGATGGGTACAACCAAAGTCGACTATCCACTTACTTTTAGAAGTGTGAGCTTGCAAAGCTTGAGAAGCACTAATAGATAACACATAATTATCTACGTTAAATTCTAAATTCCAGTGCTCTAGGTTGATTGGTTATCCCATTGACATGTCTCCTTCAAGATTCTTGACCTTCTCTTCTGGGTATTTAGTCTTATTCCAGCAAGCCTTATCCATATGTATTGATTTCCCACAATAATAACAAGTCTTCTTCTTCCTACCTTTCTTATCTAATGCCTTATCATCATGCTTCTTCTTAATAGTGTATTCAATGCAATCTCATTATTTCCACTAAATTCCTACTCAACCTTTTTCTCTTCTTTTCCCTTAAGTAAATGCGCTTGTTGCTTAACTTCAAAATTTCCTTCATCAAGAAATTTTTCATGTGCCCTAATTATCAAACCACATAAAGAGTCAAAGGAATAATCCTTACCATATTATTTTTTGGATTCTAGACTAGCATGGAATTTCAAACAAAATAAATCACAAGGTGTCTTCAAATTCATCAAGATTAGTTCTATGGGTTAACTTTTCTTTTTTGGAAATCCAATTCCACATTCACCCAATTTTAACTGTAACATGCAAGACAAATAATCTTCAATTCTTTCAAAAGAGAGAGGATAAAGAGAGATCAGCCCTTTCTCAATATGTATCACCCACCTTTTGTCAATATTATCAAATAAATTCTTTATCTTCTTCCAAACTCCATCTAGACAATCCATTACACTTGTATGAAATTGAAACTCCCTGGAGATGTAGGATATTATAATTCCCACAACCTCATCCTTCTCCCCATCGAAAAAATACTTATGTATATCATCCTTTGGATCTACAACCACAATCTTCATGAACTACCAAAGTACCTTACTCTTCAATAGTGTTTCCATATCTTGTGCCCATATACCATAATTATGGCCATTCAAAACCACAATTTCTTTTTTGGAAGTCATGATCTCGATCTATAGATCTAAACCCAAATACAATATTCAAGTAAAAAACATAATTCAATCTACTAACTATATCTAACTCATTAGTAGTGCATACAAGAAACAACCTTTAAAAGACTTTTAGACAACATGTTAGGTCTTAAACCAATATCTCCAATAAAATGTTGGAGAATCTAGAAATTAGTTAGATGGATCTATACATCCCAAGAAGAGGTGGTGTCTAAATACATTATTATAGCACTTAAGCATAAGTTAGCATAGAACAACATACAATAGGAAGCACAAGGAATCAAAAAATTTCCATGATAAATCGATCCATAAGACCATCTATATATAGCACCAAGGTGTAACTAACTCCCTTAAAAAAAGGAAGACATGGTCCACTTTGATTGGCTATGTTTCATAAAAAAATATTTTAATTATTCCTTTATTTATGCACTAGTCAAATTCCTTAGTCAACCTAGCCAACCAATTGAATGCTCAATTGACCACCTAGTTAACCGACCGGTTGACTCTCCTATTCAACTATCGACTATCCACTAGCTATCTCTAGAAGATCCATAGGTGTGATGAACCTGGTTATCCTATTGTTCTAACATCAACTCAAGGAGTGTGTGTTTCATATTACACACCTTCCCACAATTCCATACTTTCAATTTGACAACAAAAACTTCTTTATTTGCAAAAACACACCAAATTTGCCTTTTTTAATAGAGTAAAAATTAGTGTTAAGTGCCTCAAATAAATGCACACTAGGACTTGTAGTTAATGATAAATAAAAATATTCATATTTGGATATACCAACCTTGTATACAACCTCTAATACTCAATTTTCCAAAATCAATCATCTCTAGTGATATCCAAGTCTACCAAGATAACAAATTCTATTATTTATCAATTTGCACAATAAGTACAAAAATGCACTCTAATGGAAACCAAGTACACCCAAGTTGGAAATTTGGTTTGAGAACTAATTAAATAATATTAAACCTATCTACCATGCATTATGTTTGCCAAAAATTTCTACATAACTATTTTTTCCACTTTTACAGCATGCCAAAATGAAATTATGCATGGTAGAGGAAATCTAAAACATGGACTTGATACTTAAGGATGTCCTAGGCCTTCTATAATGATGAGGAATTACAACCCTATAATCATTTATTATTGAAAGATAAAAAACAATCCTGAAAATAAATGCAAAATAAAACTAACTACTAAACTTTTCCCAACCTATGTACATTAATATAATTCATGAAGGAACATTTGTCTTAAATTGGATGGCCTTGCATCACTTTCTCTCTCTACAATCTACAACATCATAAGAAAAAACCAATAAATGCACTCTTGAAGGTATCTAATGCATGGGTGATACATCTCATGCCATGTGAGATCCTTCCACGAACTTAAAATGCATTCCAACGAATAAAAAATGCTCATTGATGCTTTAAAATGGAAAAATGATTATAAAAATAGAGTATGAATTAGCTTAAGAGGGGTCAATAAAATGCATACAAATTCATAGGTAAGAAATCCACAATGAATAGAAAGGCATAAGAATAAATTTGTCAAATTTACTACAAAACCCATATCTTATACTTTCCAACGTGTTATTAAGATGCATGTAGTTGATTTGTTGAGTCAACATTTTCACTATTTTTACACTTTACATGCTCAATCAGGTAGGAAGGTCCAAATCATTATTTCCAAATTGATGAGTGTTCCTTAGAATAATCCTCATCTTCCTACATTATTATATTTTTATCTCAAACCAAAAATCTACGATTGCAAAAAAAAAAGTTAAATTTGACACTTTAGGAGGAAATGATGAACAAGCTAATATGCCTTAGAAAATGCACACAAACCTTGTAAGCATGAACACTCAAGAAATTATAATAATACTACATATCATGCTTTCTACAAAGCCATTTCACCATATTCTTCAATTCGACCCCATCTAAAAGATATGGGTCTTGATTTAAGCCAAAGGGGTGTTGATTAAAGTAAACCCCCAAAAAAGAACTTAAACACATTTGAAAAATCAGAATAATTGGCACTTCAAAATGATTGGAAATGTTTGACTCTCAGTTTCTATCTCTTAAAGAACAATTCACCTATAACCAATCTGATTTTGACATTGGTAGGCTAGATACCCTCTTGGATTCTATCTCTCTCTACCCCTACTTCCTTCTCAATAATTAAACAAAGATATATATACATATGATGGAGAAGTAATTGCCATAACTATCATAGGATAAAAACAAATAATTTAGATCCATTAAGAATATAGTTCATGAAACCCTCTCCAAATCAGAAATTACATGGGGTATTCACTTAGTGAACCTATGAATTAACACGTGAATTCATGGGATATTAAAGAATACCCTTAATTTCACTAGATATTGATCAATACCTCCCAAAATCCTTATGTTGAGCACCCCTCAAAATACATATTTCCAATAAACAAAACCCTATTTTTACTAGATACCCCTTTTATACCCCCCAATTCCTATAAACCCCTTGATGCCTTGCATCCCCCCCAATACCTACAATATATTGACCTTATTTTTCACAATTTAAAAACCCCCTTTATGAATGAACATGATAGGATATTGGTCAACAAGGTGAATCCCCTGTGAGAAATTGTCCTAAGGCATTAAATTGCACGAAACAATACACAAGTTCCTTAAAATGTAATTCTATGAAAGTTAGGATATAAGGATTACTATGTAATATAGTCACTTTATGACTTTAGGATTTGTTAATGTTCACATTTTTTGTAAAACGGTCTATCCCACATTCGTAAGTGGAAATGATTTTCTTAGTGAACAATAAGGAGGTAAACTCCATTGTAATAAATGCACACTAAATCTTTCTTTGATCCCAATTATGTGACTCGACCCTATCTAGGCCTTCATCATTGTAACTTTCCCAACCCAAAGTTGGGCCACGCCACACCATTTTTTTTCTCTCGATACCATTTAATTAATGAATGTGCCCTACATGCGAGCACACATGCATTCCTAACAACATATAATCCTCAAACATAAGTATAATAGTAATACCATAACAAAATAAAAAAAATTAATCACACAAAATTCATAACAGACGCATAAAAGACACTTATCTTTTAAATAAATCACCAACTGGATGTAGATCTCAGACATTCCTACTAGACATAAACTCTTCTATTCATAAAATCTCAAAAGTAGGTCACCCCCTCGATTGGGCTAAGACTCCACCAAGGAAAAGGATTCCTAAGCTAGACTAAGGTATAATAGAAAACACAATAAAACTCAGGCCAATGTGATAACTCCAACAACAATACCCAACTCAGAGCCTCTCATTCCCCACAACCTGTCCCACCCCAAGAAGTGTACCCATTTTCTGCTTAAAATTCCTTTGACTATCCCACTTCCCTTCCAGGGCTTCAACAACATGGCAGAAAGGAAGTCTCAGAGCTCTATATCACTTGGAACAAAAGGTTGTTCTAATAATTGCAATTCCCCCTAGCCTAGCTCACAGGGAAAAAAATTCCCAACAATTATCTCCCCTAGAGAGAATTCTCATAGGCGGAGAGAGAATTCTCATAGGCCTGAAAACCTACTTCTTCAACCCAAACTACCAAGGAATTACTGGGTACAATCAACATCAAATCTCTCCAAACACATATTAATACTAATGGATTAAATGAGTGAATGAATGGAAATAATGATTTGTAAGAAAATGATGGTAAGTGTTATCGCATGGATTGTATTTTGGAAAAAGCGCAACCCAAACCACAAAGGTGGGTCAACTACATGAGTGCCTACCCACTATGACCTTATATAGACACTCCCCTCGATTTAATGATGATGCAATCACCACAAGGGGAAAATCCTTATGACCCTAGGGGGATTAAGATGGAAAGTGAGACGATGATGATGAAAACCCCTATTGGTTGAGCTTGGAGATGAAGAAAAGGATTGAACACGAGTCTTGAAAAAGGACAAATGGTTTCCAAATGTTGAATACCTACAAAACCATGTTAGCCCTGCCCGAAACAAGACAAAAGATGATAATCCAAGCCTTTAACCAAGGGGAATCAACAAGAAACCTTGTTGTCCCAAAATTGCAGTAGTACGGAAATATATATATATCAACAACAAATGATAACAATATCTACAAACTTAACCATCAAAATCAAGTACAAGATGTTGGAAATAAAACTAGAAATGACTAGTCAAACTTCCAATGATTTAACCAAGACTTTGATGATGATTAGAGGGTTGTTATATGATGTTATCATAAAAATTTTGTAAAAGACAAATGGTTGTAGAAAAAAATTTCTACAACAACAATATCTAGCCACATAAATCAGTAAGTAAACCATCCAAATGATAGCCAATAATTAGTAGAACAATAATTTAGGTTCGCAAGTAAATTTTAGTGGTAGATCAGAGAATAAAGAGTGAAAGAGAGAGAATTTTTTTGCAGCCCTAATGGCTGTAGAATTAAGTTTGTTACAACAACAAATTACTTGGCTAAAAGAAGACACCCTTGGGGCACAAGAATTATTATAACACGTAGAAAATAATCCAACTTCAACATCTCAATATTTCGCGTATACCAATGCGATAATTTTATATCTCCAATGCAAATTAGACTAGTGCCTAATTGATTGGGAAATGGAGTCTCTTGTGTAAAATCCAGGTTTATTACTTCTCTAGGGGTGTAATCCTTTTTACTCCCCAGAGAAAACAAACCTAGCAAGGTAAATTGACAAGAGTGTAATCCCTTTTACTCCTTGTAGCAACCTTTGCAAAGTATTTTATTCAATGATAACAAAGTGGGATTGATGGAGGGTGTATTCCCTTATACTCCTCTAAGGCTTTGAACAAATTAAATCTTGAAACAAGAAGAAACAATACAATAAACACATAAATTCCTTACCAATTTCAGGAATAGTATGAAGAAACCCTTCTTTAAGCATAGAGGGGCTTCCGCAGTGCAACATATTAGATATCATTTTTTGGATTAACTGCGTAGTGTAAGTCATCAATCTATGACCCATTTCCATGAGTATTAGTCACAACTGACCAATAATTATCATGATTTGAATAGTCCACTTAGCACTCATTACATCGGGTGATGCTCACAGGGGTGAATAAATGGGATTGAAACTAGCGAAATCAATCACATAGCATCAATCAACACTTTCGGGGCTTGCACCTGGTAACGAGGACTTCCCAGGTGGTCACCCATCCCAAGAAGCCTCTGGATCAAGCATGCTTAACTATGGATTTTTTCCCACAATCAAGCCCACTTAGCTTGCTACCCCATTTGCAAAACCTTAGCAAGTATTGTGCCTTATGAACTATCTAGTTAGAGATCCCTTCACTCTTATTATTTAAGCATAGAGGGGATTCCACAGTGCAACATATTAGATATCATTTTCGGGATTAAATGCATAGTGTAATTCATTAATATATGACCCATATTCATGAGTATTAGTCGCAACTGACAAATAATTATCATGATTTGAATAGTCCACTTAGCACTCATTGCATCAGGTGATTCTCACAGGGGTGAAGAAATGCAATTGAAACCAGTGAAATCAATTGCATAACATCAATCATCACTTCTGAGGCTTTCACCCGGTAACTAGGACTTCCCAGGTGGTCACCCATCCCAAGACGCCTTTGGCTCAAGCATGCTTAACTGTGGAGTTTTCCCCACAATCAAGCCCACTTAGCTTGCTACCCCATTTGCAAAACCTTAGCAAGTATTGTGCCCTATGAACTATCCAGTTAGAGATCCCTTCACTCTTATTAATTAAGCATAGAGGGGATTCCACAGTGAAACATATTAGATATCATTTTCGGGATTAGCTATGTAGTGTAAGTCATTAATCTATAACCCATATCCATGAGTATTAGTCGCAACTGACCAATAATTCTCATGATTAATGACTTACACTACGTAGTTAATCCCAAAAATGATATCTAAACCCTTATTTAATATTCCACCAAAAATACCAAGAACAAGCATCCAAGATCTAGTGCCTTACTTTTTTTCACCAATAGGCAATTAATAAAAGAGAGATTCAAGAGAGAGATAGACCAAAATGCCCAACTAGGGAGAAAATTTCAGTCATGTACAATGTAATTCTCAAGTGAGTTCTATGAAAATGAAAAATGACAAGACCTTTATTTATATAAGGTCTTGCAAAACCAATTTTTCCAATTATCTAAAGTAAATCACAAATTAGGGAGGCCAACCTCTATTTTCCCCTTTACATCTTAAAATTCAAAATTACATAAAGAAAATCCCCTTTTAGGGGTGACATCATGCCCTAAAGGGTGATGTTATCCTCCAAAGTGAGACGTTTTACCTCTAAGTGAAGTCATTGTGCCTCCAAAGACCTCATGTTCTATCATTAAGTGGTATAGTGCAAAGAAAGTGTCTCTCTCTCCATCAAACCATGTCACATCACCATCAACCATGAGAAGCCCATCAAACCCCTAAGCCCATGTGATGTTATAACACCACTCTCGTCCATACTTAGTTAGTTAAAGAAAAGTTTGTTACAGAGAGTTAGTTGCAAATCTTTGCTTTTGATTAGAAGTAATTTTTCTTTCAAGTTTCATCTTTTTCTCCTCTTTTCGTCTCTTATAACATCACTAGTTTCACCGCCATATCCCTTGAGTAAATCAAGTCATTAAAACAAACACTAAATCTAAAATTAATTAGATTTTTATGTTTGTAGGGTCAACCAACTAGTTTAGGGTTAAGGCCTTGAATTAGGCTGGAGAGGAAACTCTTCAAGGTCATTAAACAAGCATTGGAGTCAGAGCTAGGGAGTGTTAAAGTCTAGTGACGTAAAAGTTATCCAGGACTCCCCTCTAACACAGGGGCTAAACACAAGGTCGCGTGAGGAAAGGCAGTGGAGATAACCCCTACAGATCTAGACTAAACGTAGTGGGGAATGCATATTGAGGATCTGTCGTGGGAATACTACCAACTGCATTTGCCTATGGAGCTTCGTGGACCTCGAATCCATTCGAGATCCTATGTTGTCTTCTAGAACACTTTCTTTTGATAACCTCGATAGTTTTCAGACTTTCTATCCTACTCATTACGGTCCACCCGACTGTTGATTGTACCCTCCTGGTGGTTGTTTGCGATCTAGAAACTTAGTTGCCCGTTTTCTAGGGAATTACACGGGTGACTGAGGGGGTATACCACGGTACCTATGGAAGACGTCGGATCAAACTTTGAAGAGTATACCCAGAGGGTGCTTCTGTGTTCAATTTTCACTTGCACTGGTAAGTTTCTATAGTGTTGGATGGTGTAATTGTTCTTCCTACTAGATAGTGGTTTTCTTGATTTATCGTATAAGAATTTTTCTAGTTTGTGCTTGGTTTTAAATGCAAGTTAAACCCTTACTGTGTCATTTGATCTTTTCACAAAGTGCAATATCAAGAGCTCCGTCGGTCGCAAAGGATTCGAGGTCTACTGCCGGTTTTATTAGATCCACAATCGCCATTGTTACGATGAAGAGTTGACCAGCAAGGGTCATTTGAAGCGATTGGGCTGCAGGAAACTGTTCCCGAGCCTTCTCTGAGAGGAGATTATTTGACTCTAGAGGAACCTACTATTTTTTTTTATCTTGGAGCACAATCTCTCAGGCCAGCCAACCCTCCTATCACTAACTTGTCGATGCCAATATTAGTACAAGTTGTCCCTCCGAAGGTGACACCTTATGAGCCTCAGTTAGTCTTACAAGAAACCATGAAAGAAAATGCTGCTACTTCGTTCGAGAGTCCTCATAATCCTATTTCAGCTACTACCACAAGGGGTATGTTTCCTTCTAACCCACCTTCACCAATTTAGACCATAGTGGTCTCGACTCCCTCTACCTCGCATAGTGGTCTGATACCGTCATTGGCGGAAACCACCGCTCCATTTACGCAGAGTGCAAAAAACCCTCCATTTTCATATGGGATTACCTACTTTGATTCAAACTCAGTCCTTACCTACTCCCCCCTACAGACTATGGCTGTGGGGGAAGGGAGCTCAAATTCTCCCATGCAAGGGTCTACTGGGGGAAATTTAGTCCCCTTCAATGTTATCCCTTACGGTGGGGGTCATATACCTCCTCCGTCCCCCTCGCTCGGTGGTTCTTTCCAGCAACCCATCGGGCCGAACGCTAACTACAAATTGTTTGGAGCAAGAATTTTAGGACCTTTGTCTTAAACTACGTCGATGGGATCCATGTCGTTCTCTATGTTCAATGTGTTTGGTAATAACGCTTTTTCTTCAGCTGCCGTCTCGACTAGGGGCAACCCCAGTTTTGGGCAACAGAATCCAGTGCAAGGTACTATTCCTACACAGGGGAAAAGTACAAGAGTTTTCTCCTCACAAGGAATTTGGAATCCTTGGCAGTGATAAGTTCCCCTGGAAGGGATGTTGGTCGGGGGAAACCCCTTCCATGGTTAATGGAACCCTGGGAGGGCTCAACAACTATGCTCGTTGGATTGGCTGGGGGTATCATATTCCAAAATCCTTGGAACACAACACAAGGAGCAATCCCCGCCCAACCCACGTCATCCAATTATGGGAATCAACTGATGATATACCAACAAACGTAGTTTTTGTACGCTATTCAAGGCCACGGTTTATACCATAACCCTGACCAACAACCCAAATTTTCCTGGCAACTTGGTGCCAGTCAAAATCCAAGACCCCTTTTTACTGTACATAGTACTCAACCCAAACTACCATTTCTGGCAATGCTACATCTGCTAGACTTGTCAAGGTTTATTAATGACCCAATTTGTCATGATATGCATTGGCCCCCCATGCCGACTAAGTTTCCCTCGGATATTCCAAAATTCGAAGGCAAGCCTGGCGAGGACCCAGGTGATCACGTGACAACCTTCCACTGATGGTTCTTGTCAAACTAGTTGCAATACGAATCCATACAGTTGCACCTTTTTCAATGCACTCTTATCGAGGGTGCCACAAAATGGTATATTGAGCTTGACCGCTCAAGGTATTCTTACTTTAACAACTTGGCGATGGTCTTCCTAAACCATTTCCAGTTACCAATGAGATATGATGCCGACACAGAATTGTTGGCCAACTTTGAGGAGACTAAGGACGGCTATATCTTTGATCACATCCGAGAATGGTGACGTTAGAAGAGCTCGATTAAGGTATAGGTCCTACAGACTTTCTTGCTAGAGTGGTTTCTGGAGTCCTTGGTACCATTTGTATCCAAGGATGTTGCGACTTCGGTAGTGTTTTCAAAGGAGGAGGCGATAATGAGATCGCAACAGCTGGAACTGATTTTCTCTCAGACTAGATTTCTCTATGATATCTTGGAAGATGCAACACGGTCCATCCTTGAAAAGGAAAAACAAAATTCTGGACCCCGTGCTGATGGTATTGTGGGCTCAAAACAAGGAAATTCCACTAATCTATTGTCAAATCAATTGCAACAATTTTTGATACAACAGACTACGACAAGCCAGAACTCTAGTTCGTTTGTTATCCCTACCCAAATGCCAGACATACACAATGTGCAGTCGACGAACCTGAAGGCCAACCAACAACCTGAAGGAAAGAAGAAACAACAGAACAAGAAGGGTAAATGGGACAAAAAGGATAATAAAAATGTTGGCGGGGGAAAAATAGAGAAGAGAAAGTCGAAGTATTTGTGTAACCTTTGCACGGAGGACCATCCAACTCACTCATTCCCTCGACTTGCCGAGGCTCAAAAGTTATTGGTGCAACAACAATGTTTTGTGCTGACGAACCCATTTCCACATCTGAAAAACATGGCTCAAGCCTCAACATCTTCGAGCACAAAAGGGGGAAGTTAGGGACCCCCCACGTCTATTGGTAATACCTCGGCCGTGAATGTTTACATGTTGAAAGGTGATGCTCATATAGAGACTAGGGCCCAAGATTACAGAATGCCAGAATCTGTCGAAAAGGGTAAAGATTCCACAAGCCCACCAATTCCTCTCCATATTGAGAAGACGATGGACGAAATAATGACACGCATCCCCAAAGGTGTGTTCAAGAAAGCTTCTCATAATATGAATGTCAAGGATGCACAGAACTACTCCGTTGTGGAATATTTGGAACAAACCCCTTTCGTGATGTATGCTTTGGAATTCCTCCAAAGCTTCTCTTTGTAGATAAAATCCATGTTATCTACCTTGGGATCTATAGAGACTTCTAACTTGGGAGCGATCATTCTCGATCCAACCGACTTGAAACCTCGTCTTCCTTACCACATTGTGTTTCAGATAGTAGTGGCTCACACCACAAAATATTTTCCTCGAAATATCTTACATACGGTGGTTGAGGAGGGCACCTCGACTAGTGTAATGTCGTTGGCGTGTTGGAAGTCTATTGGCTAGCCCATTTTGTCTCCATCGCCTACATTGCTTAAGACATTCGACGGTCATTCATTCAGACCACATGGAATCATTCCTTCTTTCCTCATGCAGTTAAGAGGAAAGACCATGTGCGTCGAAGTTGAAGTGGTCGATGCGCCTCTCGACTACAACCTTTTTTTAGAAAGGATTTGGACCTATGCAATGCATGCAGTGGTTTCTATAGTCTTTTGGGTCTTGTTGTTTCCACATGAGGGCCGAATTGTGACCATTGACCAATTATCCTTCTCTTGTCCTGGCCCTTCATTGGGGGAATCCATAGTCTCGATGATTGATAACCCTCATCCCGACACCATCAATGCAGGGGTTGGTTTGTGTCCATCATTGATGGGTACTTTTGATTACCCACTTCCTTCTGGCGATGTCAAGCTTACATCGGATGGAACAAACCAACCTAGGGATGAAATTTTTCAAATGTCATCATTTCGAATGACTTACTTTCACGATCCGTGGAATATTCCTTCCTCATCGGCCTCGATGGAAGGGACATGGCATTCTATCACGGCCATTCCCTTTTCCGTAGTAGAAGTTACATATAGCATTGTCCAACAAGATTCATCTAACCCCGATCCGATTCCCGCACATGAGTTAGATCCATTTCTCGAGCCTATTTGGGCTCAAGGTTCTCTTGCCACTACAGATTCTTTAGACCTGGTCTTGCCCTCAGATGAGGTTATTCTTAAGACATTGAATGGTCCAGACAGAACCTGGGATGATATCCATCATAGATCATACTTCCTCCCAGAGTTAGGAGAATAGAGGCAGGTGAATTTGTTTTGACTATGACCAGAGATAGGTCATGTCCTACTAATTCTATGGCTATGCACGCAGTTTTTGTCGAGGGTAATATGGTTAGTATCACTGAAACGCTCCCTATAGATATCTCCATAACCCATGGCATCGTGGAGAATGTTTTCATTGGAGCAGACTGCTCCCTTGAAGAGATTCGAATTTATACTGGGTTGTTTAAGGAATTCCATGATGTTTTTTCCTGGTCTTAGGAGGAAATTCCAAGCATAGACCCACAAATCATCAAACATGAGATAACGACTTATCTCGATGCCAAGCTGGTCCAACAGAAGCTTCATCCACTGAATCCTCAGAAAGCGACATCAATTAAGGCTGAAGTAGAGAAATTTCTTAAAGTCCGTTTTATCTACCCGATATAGTTGACGGAATGGGTGTCAAACCCCATTCCGGTTAACAAAAAATAGTCTACGTTTCGCGTGTGCATGGACTTTCATGACTTGAACAAGGCCTGTTTGAAAGATAATTTTCCCACCCCATTCACTGATCAGATTGTCAATGAATGCGCAGGCTGTGAGGTCTTTTCATTCATGGATGGTTTTTCGGGATATAACCAGATTTAGATCAAACCCGAAGACCAACATAAAACAACTTTTATTTATCCTTAGGGCACATTTGCATATCATAAGATGCCTTTTGGCATGAAGAATGTTGGAGCCACATTTTAGCAAGCCATGTATTTTTCTTTCCACGACCTTATACATATAGTCGAGGCTTATCTTGATGATCTAGCATCACGCTCTCGCAAGAGATATGATCATCCCACACACCTCCGACTAATCTTCAAACGGTGTCGCTACTATCAGATTCACTTGAATCCCAAGTGCAGTTTCTGCATGATGTCGGGTTGTCTCTTAGTTTTCATTATTTTGACAACATGGATCATGGTCGATCCTCTTAAGGTTGAGGTGATAGTTCAGCTGCCTCCCCTGTGCACAATACCCCAGCTCCAAAGATTACAGGGGAAATCAAACTTTCTTCAGTGCTTTGTTGCGAACTACACCAAGATCACTAAAGGGTTTATGCGTCTATTGAAAAAGGGAGTCCCTTTATGTTGGGACAGAGCTGCTCAATTCTGTTTTGAAGCATTGAAACATGCTCTTACGTCTACCCCTCTTCTTCGGCCCCCCGATTATAAAAGATATTTATTTTTGTATTTGGTTGCTGCAGAGTCGACCATCGGCATGGTCTTGGTTCAAGAGGATGATCTTCTTGAGGAGCATGTTATTTATTACCTGAGCCAAGGCCTGGTTGGGCCGAAACTCAACAATTCCCATGTTGAGAAGATTTATTTGGAACAAATACATATTGTCCAACAGTTCTGTCATTACATTATGCTTCACAAGACCACCTTCATTTCCATTGTGAACCCCTTTCAATATGTGTTGACAGGATGGGTCATTGGCGGAAATATTAGTAGATAGATTGTAATCCTCCAGGAGTTTGACCTGGATTTTGTTTCCGCGAAATCCAAAGATTCATTGGTCTTTTCCAAACTCATTTTGGAACTTCTGGTCGAATCTAGTGATGTCACGCCTGAAGAATCGACTATCAAAAGAGATCCTTTTCTGATCACATCTCTAGACCCCTGGTATGGAGATATACTAGTATATATCCATACTTTGAAGTTCTTTGCTTCTGCTTCCCACGATGAGCATTGATGAATTCACCATCAGGCACAAAACTATCTCATTCTCAATGACACTTTGTATCATCGAGGTGTAGATTGCATTCTTCGCTGGTGCCTTATACACAAGGAAGCAGAGCTCATTCTAAACGACTGCCACACTAGAGCATGTGGTGGTCATTTTTCTGGGTTAGCGACTACCACACTAGAGCATGTGGTGGTCATTTTTCTGGGTTGGCAACAACCCAAAAGATTCTACATGTTAGTTACTTTTGGCCTACGCTAATAAAAGATTGCGTTGAGTTGGTCAAGAAGTGCCACCCATGTCATATTTTCTCTTAGAAGACATAGTCACATCCTACTCCCATGTTTCCTATCATTGTTGTTGGTCTTTTCACCAAGTGGGGGATGGACTTTATGACATGTCACTCAGCTTCATCCATGGGTCATTATTACATCATCGTAGTGGTAGACTACTTCACAAAGTGGATCGATGTTATGCCAACATTTAACAATGATGGAGAAACAACGACTCTTTTTTTTATTTTTAACCATATAGTAGAAAGGTTCGACATCCCGAAGGAGATTGTCAGTGACCATGGAAGTGACTTCCAAAACAAAATGATGACCGAGTTAACATCAAATCTTGGGTTGAGGCAAGAAAATTCATCACCCTACTACCCACAAGCAAATGTTTAGGTTGAAGCTACGAATAAGTCTCTCAAGACAATTCTTCATCAGACGATCAATTCTGCCAAGTCAAATTGGCATTTGATTTTGTACTCGACATTATGGGCCTACCGAACATATTTAAAGACTTCCACTAGTTTCTCACCTTTTCAACTCGTATACGAGCTGGAAGTAGTCTTTTCTATTGAGTGTCAGATCCCATCTTTAAAGTTGGCAGTAGAATTACTTCTAGACACTTCACCACTTGAGGAACGCATATTATAGCTCAATAATCTCTATGAGCAACGTTGTGATGAAACCTCAGCCAATGAGGATAATAAGCAACGAGTCATGTGTCAATATGATTGTTCTGTTCGTCCTCAAATTTTCTTCAAAGGCGATCTTGTCTTGGTCTATGATCAAGACAAGGATCCCCTAGGGGAAGACAAGTTGAAACCCATGTGGTTTAGACCATTCATCATGAAAGAGGTCCTAAAGAAGGGCGCTTAGCGTCTGGTTGACTTTGAGGGAAATGCGTTGGCGAAGCCTAGAAATGGGCTCTACCTCAAAAAGTTTTACTCTTAGGTTGGTCGCCTGGGTGAATTCTTGTACATATGTATAGTTCTTATACAATTTTTTGTCTTTTGTTTTATGGACATATCGTTATTTATGTCTTGTTTTTCACCATGGAAGAAGTCAAGTGAATCGGAGGTGTTCTTTCATTTCAGAGACAATGCTATCTGACATGCTCAGAGGATTTCTTCCATAGCTTGGGTGATTTTCACACTTGAAGGCCATTTGTTATCTTCCGAAGGTATCTATCTAGGTGATGCCACAAACAATGTTGTCAAGTACAACACAGTGATAGAGTTTCTTAGTGACACTTTGTCGCATGGAATTTCTCACCTCTAGTTCTACTTAGATGCTCAACTCATTGTGTCTCAGTTAAATGGAGTTTACCATGTTTATGATCCTACTTTTCACTAACGTTTCCTTAGGGTACATCTCTTAGAACGTTACTTTGATTAAATTATGTATATCCATGTTCCTAGGAGATTAAATCAAATGACATATACTCTAGCTAATCAAGTATTAGATTGGCATGTTGCACACACATACACCTGTACATACATTTATAAAAAATGTGATCCATAAGACGAATAAAGGTGTAAATATATGTGTGTGTGTGTGTGTGTGTGTGTGTGTGTGTGTGTGTGTGTGTGTGTGTGTGTGTCAAAATGTCATGAGTACATAGGTGGGCATAGACACCTCAAAAATAAGGTTCAGTATACATCTCAGGGCTTATTCCCTAAAAAAATATATAAAGGTTCCCTCAACACATAATACTCTGTCCTATCTAAGCTCAGGGCCTATTGGCCCTGCCATAGTGAACAACGATGTTGGCCAAATGCCGAAAAATATCAACCCAAGTCCATGACACCCCTACTACATGAGGCTACATGGAAGGCGGGAGATCCTTGATCTCGACCATAGGAACTATACGAGTGAGAGCAGTGAGGTTGCGCTCTAGTCGCTTCAAAAATATCTCAGCCTCTCTGACTGGAGGTCCCCCTGCGACTGCTAGTCTAGCCTATGGTCAAGGACGTCGTTGAGTCCTCGTGAAGCCCGTCGGGTGCACTAGTACCACATATATACATAAAATATACAAAAGTCAGTACTCTAATACATATAAAAATGATATATATAAAAAAAATTAAAAATTAAATAAATTTTAAAAAAAGAAGTACCTATCTCTCCTCACTCCTCTCCGGGAGGCACAGGCATGTTTGGATCTCTGGAAAAGTTGATTCCAGCATAGGGGTAGTCCTCTATCAATGGAATCTATCATGCCCACTAGTCAAAGAATTTTTCATCAAAGGCCTCTATGGTCCTCCCCCCCCCTTGTCGTGGCAACCGTGCTACCCATATGCATACTGTCGGGAAGGAGGCCACATGCCCCATTACAGTCTCTCTGGGATTCAGATTGGGAACTTTCTCTAAGAAGAACAAGCAAATCATATTTCCAAACCTGAATTTATTGTTGTTGTGCTCACGACACTCTATAAACTGCCTCTTCATGCATGTGAGCATGGTCATACTCCATTCATATATATGTGCCTCCTGGCACTAAATAACACAATGCATGTGCGCCCGAGAATCCTGGTGAAGGGCTGTGAATCCAGTGATACACATAATAAGTAGTAAGATCACTCTCAATGACAAACTGGTGATCTTGTGAATTGGCACTTGAGAACCTACCTTCTCAGTGTCGGCCTCATAGTACATCCTAATGTAGTCCTCAATGTTGAAAGGCCCAGGGGGGAATTTCTGCAGATTGAATGGCTCCCCTCTCCTTGAGAGGCTAGTCAAGAAGTAAATATCCTCATTCATTGGAGTCAACGACTGCCCCTCTATCATGAATGACTTTGCATCCAGATGCCAGTAATCAACCAGGGTGTTTAGTAGCCTGGGTGGTGCCCTCATAAATGGACACCAGAAGAACTTCCAAAACCCACATTGTTTCAATGCGGTAATGGAAGCAGGGTCCTCATCAACCAGTACATCAATGTCTTCATGTTCCCTCTCTTTCCAATGGGCATACATCATGTTCCATGGCAAATAAAAAGGGAGTTAGCTCTTGCATTCTTAATTTTTCCATTCTTTTGAGGGTGTACACAGGATGTTTTGGTCACAGTTAGGTATGTACGCGGGAATAATGTTTCCTACTGGAGTAGATATGTGGACAGTCCTTGGACAACCCACATACACACAGGGCCACTGTTTTTGGAAGAGAATGCCCCCTCAAAAGCAAATATAAATGCATAAAGAAGGAATTGAAATGCAAGAGGGATATATTTGTACTTACTTGGTCTGAGCGGAAGTTCATTTCGTCCTCTAAAGCTCCCAGAATGAACTTCTTTAGAAAAGGGGATTTTTTCTCCTTTTGGTTAATTTTCAAAATGAAATGGTGAAAATGAGCTGTCAATTTCTATTTATAGACGTTTTTGGCCCTTTTTGCCACTTTTTGACCCCCTTTGTTGTTTTTTCCAGCTTGGAAATCATTTAATTCCATTCCTGTGTTTCTTATTGGATGTTATGATACACTTTTCCTTTTGGTTTGGTAAATTTTTTGGAGATGGGTCACTTTAAAAATCCTTTGGTAAAAGTCGTTTTTTTCAAATTTTTGCATATAAGTTAGGTTTTCACCTCAACTCTCTACATTTCGTTTTCTTTTCTGCTTTGTCATAGGATCGATACCATCGAAGTGTGACACAGAACCGTCATTGGTACTTTAGAAGTGTTGTGATTAGGTGGTATAGCCTACCTTTACATGGATGACCTAGATAGATCCTTGTTGCATGTTGGCATCCATGTTGTTTATAATGACTTTAGGCTCGAGAGTCCTTGTTAGTCCTATCATGATTATGATATTGAGCGTCATTCATCTGATACACCATCATTCTTGGCCTCACCCTTGGGACTCCCAAAATGAGCATGCTTTGTTGTTTTTCAAGCTCACTTTGAAATCTGAAAGCAACATCCGACGAGACTCAATTTATCCTTTTCGATCTTTTCTGGATTAACTGAGAAAAGTAACCTTTGGAGTCTTCTTTAATCCCTTTTCAGACTCTCTAAACATGAAAAGATTGTCGAGTGATCTTGTTTCCCTTCACGCTCTCCAAACTCAAATCTGAAGGCACATCTGTCTGGCAATAGTTTACCCCTTTTTCAGTCCAGATGGTCAATTGTACGAATAAAGGTATACTCTAGGAACCTCAGTTCGCTAGAAGAGTATTATCAGGTATAAGTTTAACCCTTTTTCGGGCATGAGGGACTAAATTTATGAAAAAGGAACATTCTCCTCGGTTTTGGTTTATCACCTTTTTCGGGCCTCAAAGATTACTTACGAAAAAGGAACCTCCACAGAGTCCATAGTTAAGCTCTTTTTAGACTCCCTAAAATTGAAAATATTGCCAAGTGACCTCGTTCATTCACACTCGTTAAATTGGTCCAGAAGAACATTTACTGGCATGATTTTACCCCTTTTTTTCGGCTTGTAGATTATGGAGTAAAAATGTATGCCTTAGGAGATTTGTCTTGCCGAGAGAGTTCTCCTCAGTAATGTTTATACTTTTTCGAGCTAAGGGGACTAAATTCATAAAAAGGCTATGATTCCATAGTTAAGCTCTTTTTAGAATCCTTAAAATTAAAAATATTTTCGAGTGATCTTGTCTTTGTGACACTCGTTATAATGGTTTTGAATAGACGCCTTTTCGGTGCCAGTTTGCCCCTTTTTCAAACCGAAGAGACTATCTCTGAAAAAGGTACTCCTTGGACTCTTCTTTTATGTTTTTTTAGACTCTCTAAACGTGGAAAAAGTATCGATTTGACCTTCTCTGGGCTCGTTACAAATTACATTGAAGGGGGTTCCATATTGTCTTTCTAATCACATTTGCATCTCTATGTCTTTGGCCTAATTCTGGCTCTATGTTTCTCTCAATTGAACCTTTGAAGCATGCCTTATACGCAAGCCTTGTAGCACTTTGCCTTTGCGACTTGACACCTTGACCCATGGAGGAATTTTCCCCGAGTGTCCTTCTCCTGCACATGTCTCTTTTCTCCGAGAATTAGTGTGTTCCTTGCGCTTGGAACTAGTATGCTTGCTTGCAACACTCGTTCCTCCTTTGTAACGTAGCATTCTTTTATTCTTTTTGAAGATCTTTAAAAAATTGAA
>ML797211.1:67674-137199 GCA_009831015.1 Picea engelmannii | reverse complement strand
TTGTTCTCGCTACATAGAGATTTTTCCTCCTCCATTTGGTTACTCTTCCAAACACATGGAGAGTTTGTGTTGCCTCCTGCATTGTGAACTTATGTCAATGTCATGTTGCCTTAGTCTGATCATCTTTCGTTCTTTTGTCCAAGGGAATTTTGACCCAACCTGAGTCATCCTTTCTAATTTTTTTCTCTTGACCTCATGAGTCATCCATCCCGAAAGTCCAGTCAAGTCCTGATTCAAAATTAATGAATTTATCTGCCTGATCATCGAGATCCTCTTGTATTTTCTCGACAAGTCAACGAAGACCTATGGGTAGTGAAGTCATACACTCATATTGTACTCTTACCCAAGTTTTTAATATCTTGAAGTTGTTGCTCGACCTATGAAGAGCTCATCTGCATCTATCAGGAGTTATTGGCTTCTTGAATATGGATACTATACTTGTATATCTTTGATTTTGAGATGTAGATCCATTGTGTATTGCTCGCAGCTACACTTTATATAGTTATATGGCATGGATATGTAGTGTCTTTCATTGGAATCCATGATTTATTTCATCCTAAGAATGGGTATGCCCACCCTAGAGAGACATTTGTTATTTTGTAGATGGCACCTCCCGAAATTTGGTCCCAGGCTCACTCAACTTCGTACATTGGTGAAGATTTTGTAATGTATTTTGGCCATTAGATTCTCTTCTGACCTCACACATTAGGGGGCATATGTTGTAACCCTAAATTTATCTACACATGCATACATGGCCTTGGCCCTCTTACTTGCATTTTTTTCCAAAGCACTGTTGAATTGCTCTTCTTAAAAAACCAATTTTTTGAAGATGTGCGCGCCATGCAACATTACTGCCCGCGTACATACACTTTATGCACCACTATGGATATTGTACATACACATGATGCACCATTACAACCCACGTATAATTGCAAAATTTGCAAAAAGTAAAAAGTTGCAAGGAATTTGTTGAGATTACGGGTATTGAGTAGTTTCCCAACTAATCCACCTGCTATAGCCCGTCACCCAACTAAATAACCATCATTTTTTCATATAAAAGGAGGTGTTGTGGTATCATTCCAAATATAAGTATAAGAATAGTGAAACTCTTCTCGATTTCACTTCCCCTCCTTGCGCAATAGATTTATTCCTTTTGTGAGAATTTTCCTTAGCATTCCCTCATTATCCCATTCTCCCCCCATTTAACCCATTCACTTACCAAGAAGAGATCAAAAGGTCGAGAGGAGAAGTTTATACAAAGTTTCACTTGGATATTGGTGAAGAGGAGCCCGAACCAAGTTTGCGGAATGGTAGCCGACTTTGATTGTAAAGGTATAATCATTGTGTTATTAATAAAAGAATTACATTTTCATGTCCGAAATAATGGTGTATTGAATACTTTTGTTGATTTATGTTTGAAATTCTAACATCTAATGCTAACTTATATATATATATATATATATTTTAAGGTCACGGCCAAGCCAGCACACCAAATTGGTGTATGAGACCCCCTTGTTTGTGGGACAAGGGACCCCCCTCCGCCCAACGATTTGACTGGTAAAGTCTACGAAGGTATACATACCCTACCCCCCTCTGGATTTGAACCTGTGACCTCTTAAGAGGAAACACATGTTCTTAACCACTAGGCCCACTCAGGCTGTATATGGAATAGAATTCTTGTAGTTTTATGCTTGTCAATATTTCGATGCAGGTTAGCCCTGGGAGGAGGCGTGCAATCAACGAAACTTCCAAACACGAGGAGGTCATCACCAGACGTGGGATTAGAGGTATACTTACCCGATATCCCTTTCCTTTCTTTATTCATATGATTTTTGGTATGTTTTGGGTAGTTTGGATAATTAATTGACTTTTAGACAGTTAATCGATCTACCTACATTTTGAACCCTGGTGTAGTTATAGAGGGGGTTTTCCCGCTAGCAAGTAGTATGATGAATCTTCAAGGGTAGCAACCCTATCCCTGAGGGTGACCCATTTGTTAGGATGACATGTCAACCACCAAGGTGAAATGAGGAAAAAGGCATAATTTCCAAGAAAAAAATTTCAAATTCAAATGATTCATTTATTAGGATGACACTACACAACACCATACTTGTTACCTCATGGACCAAGAATTGTTTTCCTTTGTGAGCCAAGCTGTGTGTGGTGGATGTTTTTTCCATCGTGATGGTGATGTGTGGTGAGTGAAGGTCTCTGCCTCTTGATCTTCCACTCGATACTCCATGTATGCAACCTGCAGGCCTCGAGACATCATCTCCTTAGTTATCCCTAGAAATGGGGGATAACAATAAGAATCCCCCAAAATACACTAAGTTCCCACATTATGTATGCATGATCCCGTCTTGACACTTGTCACCATATGAGCTACATTGACTCCACTTGGTGATACGTTACCAACCTTTAGGAACTTAGGATAAAATATATCACATGATTTAGACTTTTGGAATAATATAATAATATTCTCTTGGCTTAGCTCCTCTTCCTAGACCCTGATCCCCCTTTCCCTCTCATGGATTTCTAGACCCCCATACTCTTTTCATCTGATTGGTTTGCAAAAATGATGGATTTTACTAATAAATTTTATTATGATTACATAAATTACATTTTCTAGGATCATTGGCATTTCAACACATAGGCTCCTTGGCCTAAATCACATAGGCACTATGGCCTCAAAACATATGTACAAAGGCACTCTAGCCAAAAATATCATGGCCCATAAGCCTATAAAACATATGTACTTTTATGATTGGGGATCAACTTGGGGATATTACATTCCCATCCCCTTTATTTATGCATTGTCCTCAGTGCATTATATACACATGTACAATTCAAAAATATTCAAAAATCTTCAAAAATATGAAGGTACTCCTCCCATAAGGAATATTCATGCTCCCATGTTGCATCTTCATGATCATGATAGGTCCATTGGACCTTTACTAGCCTTATTGTTCGATTCCAGAGAAGATTGAATTTTCAGTCCAAAATGCATACTTGATGAACTTAGAAGTCACCTTCTTGCTCCACCTAAATCACATTCCAATCAATTACATGATTAGCATCAAGAACACAATTTTTAATCAAAGATACATGGAATA
The DNA here is from genome assembly GCA_009831015.1 of Picea engelmannii. NCBI lineage: Eukaryota > Viridiplantae > Streptophyta > Pinopsida > Pinales > Pinaceae > Picea > Picea engelmannii. The sequence continues at coordinate 134,086 of ML797211.1, read as the reverse complement.
CATTATGAATGCACATGGATGCAAGTAGTGCAAACATGTATTTAACAAGACCAATCATTTCTAGGATCTCAAATGGCTCACAATAACATGTTGCCATCTTTGAATAGCTTCCCAACTTCAGGGAACTTCTCTTGGCCTTCACTTTTAAAAACACATGGTCACTCACTTTAAACTCTCTCAGAGTTCTTCCCTTATCTGCATAAGTTTTCTTCATGTCTTGTGCAACCTTTAAATTCTACTTTATTTTCACCATCTGTTCTTCCATTTATCTGAGCAATTCTGGCCCAACCACTACTTTGTCTACTGGGTTTTCCCAGCTCACTAGCGTGTTGCACTTTCTACCATATAATTATTCAAATGGGTTCATCTTTAAAGATGTATGATACCCATTATTATAAGAAAATTCAAATAAGTGTAGATAATATTCCCATTTTGATGGTTTATCCATCACATGCATTCTCAATATATCCTCAAGCAGTTGATTGACTCTCTATATTTTCCCATCTGAATTTAGATGATATGTGGTGGTAAAATTCAGATTTGTCCCAAATCCTTTAAATAATCTTTTGCATAAATTTGATGTAAATTTGGGATATTTGTCATAATTTCTTTAGGCACACCATGTAGCCTAGAAATTTCCCTCATATAAATATCTGCAATGTTAGTTGCCTTGTGATTTAGCTTAATTGGTATAAAATGAACAACTTTCATTTTCTTATTTATCACCACCATAATGGAATCATGCTTCTTCCTTGTTCTGGGTAGCTTGGTGATAAAATTAATTGTCACAAATTCCCATTTCCACTTAGAAATGGCAGATAGTTGTAGCAATTTAGATGGATTTTTGTTCTCATCCTTGGCCTTCTTACATTCTAGACATCTAGCTATATAATCAACCACCTCTTTTTTTATACTTGGCCAAAAATATTGACTCTTTACAGCTACAATTGTTTTCTGGTATTTTGGGTGCCCAGCATAAGGAACATTATGCATTTCTCTCAACACCATGTTTTTCATCTCATGAGATATAGTGACATATACTCTACACTTGTACATTCGGATTCCATCCTCTCTCAGCTCAAAATACTTTAATTTTCTGCTGAAAATTACCTTGTTGTAATGTTTCCTTTGTTTCCATATAATATCGATATGGTTTTGTAGCTTCCAAAAAAATTTCTTTCAAAATTGATTTGTACATGCTAATGGTTGTTGCATGCATCTTCGTAGCCTCATGATGAGTGCATTATCCACCTTTTTTTCTTTTCCTTTTATATTCTTTATATCAAAATCATACTCACTGAGGAATTCCAACCATCTGATTTTTATAGCATTCAAAGTTGGCTACCCAAACAAATATTTCAGACCACTATGGTCTATCCTTAGCTCAAATATTTTCCCCATGAGGTAATGACTCCACATATTTAAGGCATGAACTATGGATGATAATTCTAAATCAAGTTTGGCATAATGTCCCTCATGTTCCTTCAACTTCCTTTACTCATATATAACATGCCCATTTTGGGAAAGGACTCCACCAATCCCTTTCTTGCATGCATCAATGCACATAATGAAATCTTCATTAGGATCAATAATTCTTAAGATTGGTGCACTTTTCAATAATTTCTTCAAGTGCTTAAAACTTCTTTCACAATCAAACATCCATTCAAATCTCACAGCCTTGTTTTGAAAATAAGTGATTGGGTTTGCAATCTTTGAAAATCCCTCAATAAATAATCTATAATAACGTGCAAACCCCATGCATGATCTCACCTATGAGACATTTCTTGGTATCGACCATCCTTCAATGGATTTTATCTTCTTAGGATCCACTACTATCCCTTCCTCTAAAATGATATGTCCCAAATAATGTTTCTTCCTCTAATAAAATGAGCACTTTCTCATCTTTTCATACATTTGATGTTCCTTTAATACTTGTAGCACCATTCTCAAGTGTTTCTCATGCTCTTATTCAAACTTGGAGTAGATAAGAATTCCATCCAAAAAGATAATGAAAAACTTATCCAAGTAATTTCTAACAATACCATTCATCAAACACATGAAGACAATCGGTGCATTTGACAACCCAAATGGCACCATTGTAAACTCATAATGGCCATACATTGTTATGAATTTCATCTTTTGATTTCTTATTCTTTAATTATCCCCTGATGATAACCTAACCTGAGGTCAACCTTGGAGAATATATTTGCATCTTTCAGCTAATCAAAAATATCATCCATCCTTGGCAAATGATACTTTTTCTTCACAATCACCCTATTCAATTTCCTGATATCAATGCATAGCATCAAGGTTCCATCCTTTTTATTCACAAAAAATATCAGGGCATCCCAAGGTGACACACTTGGGAATATATACCCCTTTTTCAAAATCTCTTCAAGATGCATTTGCAATTATTTCATCTCTGGTGTGCTCATCCTATAAGGATTGTTGGACACTGGGGCTACTCTAGGGATCAAATTAATAGAGAAATCAATATCTCTCTTTGGTGGAAACCCCATTATCTCTCTAAATACATCCTCAAAATATTTTAGGACCGCATAGTTTTGAATGGTTGGCAGTTTGTCTTTAGGTGTCTCTTCCATATGCATTGCAATATTTGGCATCCTTTCTTGAAGCTTCTCTTTAGCTATAAGGCTGAAATTTATCTGATTAATACTACCCTTGGTATGCCCTAAACTATTCCCAAGTTCAATTCCTTGTCCAAACAAGTAAATTCATTATTACAACAATATAGGAAAACATGATGCTTATCCAACCAATCCATACCAATTAGGAAATCATATAAATACAAATATATGATATGTTCAAATCATCCTTTGTGCTCAGTCCATTCAAAACTATTAGACATTCCTTAACCAACTCATTAATTATTCTTTTAGCTCTTGTATCTAACTGAACTAACCAAGGTTTCCCAATCTTTCTTATTTGCAAATGAAATCTCTCAAAAAAATTAGGATCAATGTAAATATGTCTAGCCCCTGAATCAATTAAAATAGTTATAGGTTGATCATTGATATTACCTTCCACTTCAATCAGATATGATGGGAATTCATCTCTCTTGTTGTCCAAGACTGCATATATTCATGGCATGCCTCTACCCATGTCCTCAACTGTATCAACCTACTATACATTGTGAACAATCTTCACTCTTTCACCTCTATGAGGGAAATCTCTGTACATGTGATCTCCCTCACAACCCCAACATTTAATAGGTTTCTTCCTAGGCCTTTTCCCCAATGTTTCTATCATTTTGGTTTCATTTTCAGTTGGCTTCCCCTAAGAATTATTCTTAAAGAATGGTGGCTTGTACCATTTCTTCCTCTGCTCCATCTTACCTTTGTTCTTGTCTTCCCAGGCCTTTTGGAAATTTGGTCTTCCTCTATGTTGATCATAGAGGAACTTGGATCTCCTTATTTCCTCCTCCAATGTCTTGGGATCATCATATTGTATCTTATCATTGATATTGAAGGTAGCGCACTTAGGAATAATTGAATCTTTGTCTGGTCATCCTTGATGAAGTCAAAATACCTTAGCAGCTCCAAGAATCTCCTTTCATACTCATCCATGGTCATAATCCCAAAATTGAGTTCAAATAACTCCTTCATATTCCTATCATAATAATGCTTGGATAAGTATTTATTTTGAAAATAATTTTGGAACTTCCTCTAAGTGATCTTCTTCGATTCAATTGTTGTACTTGCACAAATTGATCCCACCACATTGACGCTTTTACCTTTAGTTGGTAAATTCTATTTCTTCCTTCTGCATGTGAGAAATATTGTGCAACTGAAAATAATTCCTCATCCCCAACAATCAAGCCTCTGCATCCTCATCTTTCTTGTTCTCACCATAAAAGGTATGTGATTTTATCTTCTTGAGCTCCCCCCTATAATTTATCCACTCCAAACCTCCTCTTATGCTTTATGACCGGAGATAAACTTGGACTAATTTATACTCTTTTAACTAAGTTCCTTGGTGAGTGATGATGATGTCTACCAACACTTCTATATTATCCCCTTTTTGGCATGAGATCTATGACTCTTTTACTTACTTGAATCTATTTCCTTATCCACCTTCTTCTCTATTCTATCCAATATCTACAACAACTTGAAGTTGATGCCATTTTTCTTCTCCTAAGCTCTCATAATGTTCTCATTATCTTCTTTATAGCTCAACACATCTCTTTGCAGACTCTTTATTGTCTCTACCCGATTCATGCTTTCCTATTTTCCTTCTCCATTCCCATTTGATTATGTCCCTTCATTACCCATGATGACATACAACCCCTTGAATTCATCTTCATGGTTGTAAGTTTCTCGTAACATGCCCTTCCAGGTGCTATTCTACTGTTGTGACTACTTGATCTAACTTTTATCATTGGTTGTTGATCTCCTTGAACACCTTCAAGCTTTGTCCTACATAGGTTGTAGATTCTGTCTTACTTCCATCACCTTACCCTAGAGGGTAGCGATATGCTTCTGTATTGTGCACTGCTCCTAGGATCTCTTCATTCTTTCTACTACTGTGAGCAACTTCATCTGCGCTTGCAATGAAAATTTATGTTGTTGTGCCTCCTGTAACTGTGCTTCTAGCTTCTTTAGCTCTAGATCCTCGACAAGGCGTTCATATGTCTGGGAGCTCATTTACTCATCTGTTTACATACCGAGGCTAGGGCTCTGATACTTTCCACTATGTTTTTTGTGGATTCTTCCCTCTGTTCACGCACCTCCTGCGGGGTTCTCGGTACCATCTGGGCCTCCAGTTCAACTATCCTATCCTTAAATCATTGGAGGGTCTTTGCGAGCTTCGCTACTTGAGCTTCAATAGGCTCCTGCTCCTCTTGTACCAAGCCTGATACAGAGTGACATGATTTACTTATCACTTCTTTGACCACGGCCTGCTCTGCAAGAAGCTGCACTTTTTCCCTCTGTAGGTGGGCTTCACAGCCATGGATTAAAGGGTTGGCATAGTCAACCATGTTGAACATAATGAAGATTCCCCATTTTGGCCACTAGGAGGTTAATGCTTGGGTTCAACTCCTTATGTCATGCTATAATGGTGGATATCTATGGCTTGATAGAAGAATTATTGTGGATCTGACGCTGATCCACCGAATCACAGGTTTAAGTTTGAAGAGTCCTGACCCACAACAGTTCTATCCAAGAAAGACCTCAGACCGCTCATTAGCACAACACATCAAGGAATCCTATGGAGAGGTAGAAAAGGGGAAGTGAGGTTACAAGGTATCCTCCATAAAGGATGGTGCAGTGCGACTTGCTTCTCAACTCTTAGATGGAAATCTAGTGAGGAAGAACCGCCCCACAGAGGTCACAGGGTTCGTGGTGGAACTTGCAGGAAAGTGTGAGGAGGGAATGAAGATGAACTGGGCGAACTACCTAGTCAACAAGCTAGAAAAGGATTGCTACGAATCCCAAGACTTGGGATATGAATTTCATTACAGTTGGCTCATCATCGTGATCACATTTATGGCTTGGAAGATGCCTAAAGGAACCACTTTCACAGAGATTGAACCTACGGAGCCCCTGATCGTTCTGTTTTCCACCTTGTGGTATACTAATGACATGACAAAGCAGTGGCAGTCTAATGTTGCTTTTCATAGATACTATCAGCAGTTAAAGGTCACCATTGAATCATTCTCGCGTATGACACCATGTACCCTGCATCAGTACCGGCCCATAGTGAAGTTCTGTGTTGATCCCCACTTTATTTACATCACTGCACGAAGAGATGAGCACCACGAAGGATTGCAGTCATACTACAAGCTGACGGATGAAAATATGGATCAGATTACAAAGGAATTCTTAGAATAATTTATTCTACCTATCGTTGATGCAGAGTTATCTAACACTGACAATATAGGAAGCCCGATAGTTACACGATTTGAAAATATCGGACAGTCTAGTGGGACAAAGAAGCAAGATCAAGTCTAGGACATAGACAGTGACGAAGATGATGAAGAGAAAATGATGTAGAAGCATCGCTTCACGCCAACAGTGTGTCAGCTATCCATCACATCTCAACGCACAATCAATGGAGGGGAGAGGTGCCAACCCTCTCACTTTCAAAGTTCAAAATTGTAATTAAATGAAAATTAAATGTTTTTAAGGCTAGAAGAGCCAGAGCCATGCCTTTGTGCAGATAGTAGATGAAGTCTCCTTTAATGGCTGACAATAGGTGGGCTCTAGATCCGATCCAGACTAGACAACCATTGATTGTAATTCAATGTCAATTAATGAGAGTAGGTGAGTTGGAGGGAGAGCTCGAGGAGACCCTCTTTTGACAAAATATATTTGTATCTAGATTCATTAGGAAGAGATTAGAAATGAGAACAAGGGAAATTAGAGTAGAGAGTTCACGAGAGAGAAGAGAGCCAAGACTCTGTTGCAGTCTGAGCTTGTAAACATTGTATAGATATTATGATATTAATGAAAAGAGCAGTTTTTCCCGCATTTGATTTCATCTGTGTTTATACATTTATGAATGAATGTGTCTGTGTGTTCATGCATAAAAGTTGTAGATGTGTGTGAATGGTTTTCCATATGCAAGGATAGATAGAGTTTACTATCTATTTAGGAGTTTTTGTATTTCAGTCTGGGTTCTTTGTGGTTTAATGCAAGGGGTTGCATGACATAGTGTCGAGGACTCTGTGAGCTAGTGCAAAGAGTGCACATATGATTTCTATGTTGAATTCAGGAAAGAACGTGCCAAGAGGGAACAATAGAGAAGTCATAGACTCAGGAAGAAACCTATGAGTTACCGAACACTCTGGAGATAAAGACTGTGCAGAGGAAGGAACAGAGAGACAAAATCATTGAGAATTCTGTAAATTTCTCTCAGGTGGGCATCGAGTGAGTGCAAGGTGTGCAAAAAGGAACTCTGTTTCTAGTTCTGAGAGAAAAAGTATCAGCATAAGATACTCGCAGATTTACTGAACACTCTGTAAGCTCAGGAGAAGATACTCACAGATTTACTGAACACTCTTTAAGCTCAAAGAGGAGTTCTTCAACATAAGTTTCCAAGAGGGAACTTATATCCCTTTGAGGAGCATAGGGTCGAGTCCCTTAGGGACTGAGCGAGTTCAAGACAAGCTCAAGAGAGATAGTGCAAAGATGCACGCAGAGCGCAGGAGTGTGCTAGGGATGAGGTCAAGTCTTATTGAAAAAATATCAGGAGGGAAGGCGGAAGGCAAGACCCAAAGTCACGGGCTCACAGTAGGAGAATCAAGGGTCAAAGCCTTTGAAAAGCATCGAAATATTCCAAGTCCGGGAAGAACGCCAAAATTCAGGAGGAGGAGTAAAAACTATCTTTGAATCGAGCACTGTAGAAGAGATCTGGACCGTCGAGTCTATGCCTAGATGGGAGGAGAATGTGCAGGAGGAAATCAGATATGGGCCATTAGATCTGCATGCATGGACCAACATATGTCAGATCTAGGTAAGGTGCACACATCTTAAAACTTTTGGAAGTGCACAGGAGAGTGGAATTTGTGAAGTCTTGAAATCATCGGAACCATCCATTGTCAAGCAACCAAGTGGCAGCATATCCGAGAGTTAGAAGAATTGAACTTCAAAATATTTGCAAGGGGAAGAGCTACAACAATCCTAGCCATTGGCACTGGGAAGGACATGCGGTGAGAGATCAAAATTTCGATGATTCGTAGATCAGAAAAGCCATAGGTAAGAGTCGTGAGAAATCGCAAAGGCCAAATTCATGATTTGATCTCAGCCATTGATCGAAGGGAGAATGTGGACCGTTGATTTTCCAAGGAGATACTGGGGATTGGGAGAAGGGAGGTGAACGGTCCTCCGACTTCATGAAACACGAAGTCCCAATTCGTGAAGAGTCGATATGATTCATTGGATCGTGGGGAAGTCTGGACCATCGATCTGATGGGCATGAATTTCATATTTTGGGAAATCCAAGGAACGAAGATGGACTACTTTCCAACTTCATGAAGCGCGAAGTCCCGAAATGCTAAGAGGTTTGTCCCTAGGTCATAGCGAGGGCTCACATGGTTCAAAGGATAAGGGAGGAACTAGATAGTGCTAGGCTCTAGTTCAGAGGATCAGAAATCGGGAGTGCAGAGAGCCAAGGTTGGCCCATAACAGAACACCCGAGGTCGCGAAGTTACGAAGCACCTTTTGGATAGGCCTGTGGTCATAGTCAGTGATCACATGGAGGGAGGCTTGGGACCATTGCATTCCCACGTAGGCAGAGTTTCGTGAAATAGGACCTGTGGATATTTGTGTGGAGATTCCTGTAGGGAATCAACAAACTACTCCATCTCGAAGAGTGAGAAGATCCAATGACTGGGAGGTCGACAGACCCTGTCGAGGTGGGGGTTGCATCATGTGGTATAAGAGCTGATTTTTTCTTGTAGACATCAAGCAAAAGAGGAAAGGAGATAAGGGAGATAGTCTGATACCATCAAGTGTTATTAGAGATAAATATTTTGTCTGCAGATCATAGGCAAAGGAGAGACGGTGAATGGAATTGGCTGATACCATCAAGTGTTATTAGAGCACAATCTTTGTCTGTATATTTCAGGTGAAGGAGAAATGAATATTCTTTCAGTTGAAGAGTGAACAACAGACTTTCCAGGAGGGAAGGTAGAGGGAAAAGAATATGACTACTGAAGTCCAGGGGCATGGTCGATGTAAGGACCGCGAGAAGAAGAGAAAATTTGAGATGGATAAAGAGCTCAGCGAGGTAAGAGAAAGGATGGAACAGTTGACATTAAAAATGCAGCAGGATGAAAAAGTGCATTGAGTGTATGAGTGGCCCATGAAGAAGAAGGTGAAGTGGCAAGTTAAGAGATTGTTGGCCAGAGGAAAACAAAGGCTATTGAGAGTATGGTTGAGCTATGTTGAAAATCTCAAGGACATAGAGGAAATGGTTCACATTTGTGAGCCAGAAGCTGGGAAGAGTCTTAGTGATGATGAGGAGAAGAGATCAGACAAGGGTCTCAAAAATTGGCAGGTGAGTAGTAAAGAAATTTCAGATAACTAGGTGGGAAATGAGATGGGACCATTGGATCTCATAGACTACCAGGTGGGCAGAGAGGAAATTCCTAGATGCCAGGTGGGCAAGGGAAGTGAGTTAAGACTAGTTGAGGGTCTCATGAGCTCAGAGATGAGTTCAGATCAACAAGGGGATTTGACAGAGGAGGATCATAAATACATTATGACCATTGGAGGAGTTGAGGTATTCCTTCCAAGTAGCCCAGTTGAGGCCACAACACATGTTGCAGGTGCAACAACAAGAGAAGGACAACCAACAATGATAGTCATAGAGGAAGAAGAGAAGGAGCAGATGTTGATGTCTGCCCTAGTAGAATAAGAGCATGCAATTAAGATGATCACTCCATGGGAGAAGGAGTTAGAGATGTTAGATGATTGGTTGAAAAATATAGAGCCAGTAGATGACTTCCATGAGAAGATAATCACGTAGATTTTGGGAGAAGGGCATTCGACAAAATTTCTCAAAAATTTCAGCCAGAAAGCTGAACAAATGATGAATGTAGTGTCGAGGCCTGCAGTAGAAGGTGAATCAAAATTCCATTATGGGGAATAGTTGGAGGAAGATGGAGATATGTCAGCGCAAGGAGAACTGACAGAAGCAAATGTGTCAGAGGGAAAAGTTGAGTAGTAGCTCAGTGATAAGGAAACTATAGAATTGGATTATGCAGCAGAGTGGCCAGCTAGTGCCATAAGAGGATATGAAGACAACATGGGAGATCGATATGATCTACCCATTTGTCAGCATGAGGAGGAAGTGTGACCAAGCAGCCTGCAAAGAAGAAGCTATCCATTGGAGTAGCTGGAAAAATGATAGAGGAAATTAGGAAGCTGATGTTGAGGTCAACACAAGAATATTTCAGCAGGGAGAAGATGAGCAGAAGGAATCATGCCATGGCAGCAAGGAAGATGCAACAGCAACAAAGAAATGGAGCAGATGGACAGCTTCAAAGAATAGTTTGGGATCCAGGTGGATTTCAACAGCAGAGCTTGGGAGCTCATGAGTAGGAGCTCATGAATTTTTCACAGCAGTGGAATATGATGCAAGAGCATCGCTTCACCCCAGCAACGTGCCAACTAGCCAGCACATCTAAACACACATTTAATGGAGGGGAGAGGCTCCAACCCTCTCACTTTCAAAATTCAAAATTGTAATTAAATGAAAATTAAATGTTTGTAAGGATGGAAGAGCCAGAGCCATGCCTTTGTGCATATAGTAGATGAAGTCTCCTTTAATGGTTGACAGTAGGTGGGCTCTAGATCCTATCTGGACTAGACAACCATTGATTGTAATTCAATGTAAATTAATGAGAGTAGGTGAGTTGGAGGGAGAGCTCGAGGAGCCCCTATTTTGATCAAATATCTTTGTATCTAGATTCATTAGGAAGAGATTAGAAATGAGAACAAGAGAGATTAGAGTAGAGAGCTCACGAGAGAGAAGAGAGTCGAGACTCTATTGCAGTCCAAGCTTGTAAACATTGTACAAACATTTTGATATTAATGAAAAGAGAATGTTTTCCTGCTTTTGATTTCATGTGTGTTTATATGTTTATGAATGAATGTGTCTGTGTGTTCATGAGTAAAAGTTATATATGTGTGTGAATGGTTTTCCATTTCCAGGGATAGGTAGATTTTACTATCTGTTTAGGAGTTTTTGTATTTCAGTCTGGGTTCTTTGTGGCTTAATGCAAGGGGTTGCATGACAGAGTGTTTAGGACTCTCTGATCCAGTGCAAAGAATGCACATCTGAGTTTTGTGTTGAATTCAGGAAAGAATGTTCTAGGAGGGCACACCCGAGAAGTCATAGACTCAGGAAGAAACCTCAGAGTTACTGAACACTCTGGAGGTAAAGACTATGTAAAGGAAGGGACAAAGAGACATAATCACTGAGGATTTTGTAAAGATATCCCAGGTGGGCATCGAGTGAGTGCAAGGTGTGCACAAAGGAACTCTGTTTCGAGTTATGAGAGAAAGACTATCAGGAGAAGATAATCGCAAAGTTATTGAACACTCTGTAAGCTCAGGAGAAGATACTCGCAGAGTTAATGAACACTCTATAAGCTCAGCAAGGAGTTCTTGAGCATAAGTTTCTGAGAGGGAACTTATATCCCTTTAAGGAGCAGAGGGTTGAGTCTCTTAGGGACTGAGCGAGTTCAAGACAAGCTCAGGAGAGATAGTGAAAAGATGCATGTAGAGAACAAGAGTGTGCTAGGGCCTAGGTCAAGTCTCATTGAAAAAATCTCAGGAGGGAAGGCAGAAGTCGAGACCCAAAGTCACAGGCTCGCAACAGGAGAATCAAACGTCAAAGCCTTTGAAAAAAATTGAAATATTCCAAGTTAGGGAATAATGCCAAAATTCAGGAGGAGTAACAACTATCATTGAGTCCAACACTGTAGAAGAGATCTAGACCGTCGAGTCTATGTCCAGATGGGAGGAGCAGGCATAGGAAGAAATCATATCTGGGTCATCATATCTACACGCATAAACCAACAAACGTCTGATCCAGGTAAGGTTCACGCATCTTAAACCTTTTGGAAGTGCACATGAGAGTGGAATTTGCAAAGTCCCAAAGTTAAGAAATCATCAAAACCATCCATTGTCAGGTAGGCAAGTGGCAGCAGATCCAAGAGTTAGAAGAATTGAACTTTAGAATATTTGCAAGGGGAAGAGTTGTAGAAATCCTAGCCGTTGGCACTGGGAAGGACACACAGAAAGAGATCAACATTTTGTTGATTCGTAGATCGAAAAAGATAGAGGTAAGCGTCATGAGAACTCGCAAAGGCCAAGTTTGCGATTTGATCGCAACCATTGATCGAAGGGAGAACGTGGACCGTTGATTGTCCAAGGAAATACCGAGGATTGAGAGAAGGGAGGTGAGCAGTCCTCCAACTTCATGAAACATGAAGTCCCGATTCGCGAAGAGTTGATCTGATCCATTGGATCGTTTGGAAGTCTAGATCGTCGATCTGATGGGCATGAAGTTCAGATTTCAAGGAATCCGAGGAAGGGAGATGGACTAGTTTCCAACTTCATGAAGCGCGAAGTCCCAAAACGCTAAGAGTTTTGGCCCCAGGTCATAGCGAGGGGTCACATGGTTTGAAGGATAAGGGAGGAGCTAGGGTGAAGGAGAATAATATCAAGGAGTAGGCGTAGGTACACCATCTAAGGATCCCCCTATTGGGAAAGTGACACTGCAAAAGAGGAAAGTTTCTCTGAATAAACCTTCAGCAAGAAAGAAAATGCATGCCAATAAACCACAGTTGGAAGCCACTCTCAATGATGATGACATTAGTCTGGTCCATGGAGCCATGGAGGACCTCTCTGAAGACATGTTGCAGATATACAGAGAGAAACATGAGAAATTGTATGGAAGGATTGAGAGAGAATTGAAGGAAGTGCAACAGGATGTTCAATTGGTCCGCGCAGTGCCTACTCTATCATCTACACATTCCTCACCATAGACCATAGAATTGAGGGACGAACTAGACCAGCTAAGAAGGCTTGCATATGCAACATAAGCTCAGCTCCAGAGAGCTCAAGAAGAAAAGGATAAGGCTACAAAATCCTTGAAAAAGGAGAAAGATGAAGTCCTAGTACAGTTACGAGCAACACATGATAGTGTAGCTTCATATGAAAGCGAGAAAGCAAAGTTTCAGGTGAAGCTTCAGGAAGAAAAGAGAGCTGGTGAAGCCAAACTACAAAGGGAAAAAGAGCAGCTACTCACAGAGTAGTCCATGGTCAATGAAGAGGTAAGTAAATCATGTCGCTCTGTGTTAGGCTTGGTATAGGAGGAGCAGGAGCTTGTTGAATCTCAAGTAGAAAATCTCGCAGAGACCCTCCACCAATTTCAATATAGGATAGTTGAAATGAAGACCCAGAAAGTACCAAGCACCCCGCAGGAGGTGCATGACCAGAGGGAGGAATCCACCAAGAACACAGTGGCAAGTATCAAAGCCCTCTCCTCAATATGTAAACAACTGAGTAACAAGAGTGCCAAAACATATGAATGCCTCACCAAGGATTCAAAGATAAATAGGCTAGAAGAGAATTTACAGGAGGCACAACAAAAAGAATTTTCACTGAAGGTGTAGATGAAGCTACTCACAATAGTACAAAGAATGAAGAGATCCCAGGATTAGCACATAGTACAACAACAGATCACTACCCTTCAGGGTAAGGTGATGGAAGTAACACAAAATATACAACCTATGCAGGACGAAGCTTGTAAAGTGTTTAAGGAGATCAAAATCCAAGGATCGCAGTTAGATCAAGTAGTCGCAGTAGTATAACAATGCCTGGAAGGTCCTGTTACAGAGAAGATAGTTCAGGAGCTCACTAAGAAGGAGGCTTAGGCGAGGCAACACGTTGAGGTAGCTTGAGTTAAGCTTGAGGCTTTTGAATTAGCATTTTCCAGACCTGAGTGACTTGGGATGAGTCCCAGGTGAGTGTTGGGGGCTTGTTGGCCCTCGACCAAGTTTTGGGGAAACGTTTGTCAATTTTGGCCCACTTTTGGACTTCGACACGCTGATTGAAGTAGGAGCGCCCGACGAAGCTGAGATCGTGGATATCACCTAATTTTAGGGTTAGTGTTTTGTAATGGGTTTATGGGATTTTGGACCATGGGTTTTCCCCATGTTTAGGCCTTATTGTAAGGGTTTGTAAAGTATAAATAAATAAGAATGCATTGTTAAAGTAGTTCATGTAGTTCTGTGTAAAACAAAAGTGCTTTGTGCGAAGGAATGTATGTGGTCGAGGCTTTGTGCTCAACTGTGATTTTGTATAAGGTGCTAAGTTTTGTGATAGAGATTATGGCTCTGTGCATTTGACCTATTTTTGGAAGGCAAAGAAGAAGGATCTAGTGCTTAGTGCACAGAGCTCCTGTCTTGTGCGAAGTTCAACTTTGTGGCTTAGTGCACAGGAGTGGCTGGATGTAAGATCTTGACGAATAATAAAGAGGCAAAGCAGTTTGTGGATGTAGCCACACCCTAAGGTGAACCACGTATATCTAGTTTCTCATGGTTTGCTTTGTGCAATGTTACCTCTGTTATTCTTTTTCTTAGTGCTTAGATTATGATGTGTAATAGATAGATATGTTGTTGCTTAAATACTTTGCATATGTTAATGGGTAAAAAAATTCTAGATCTAACTTGTGGTGCTAAGTGCTAAGTTTTAAGTTCTCAAGATATATAATAATTTGTTGTTATTGTGCCGATATGTCTTTGGTTATGCTCTGCGGTGTTAATAGGGTTAATAAACTAATGCATGTCACCTCCTAAGCATTAACAAAATATTTTGTGAAGTGTTATTATCACAGACCTGTGTCCCAGCCTAGTAACAAACACCTACGACCTGTAACCCCCCTTCTTCTACCTGGGGTGAGACTTCACCTGCTTCGCAAGTGTTGTCGAAAGGGCTAGTAGTCGGGGTTTTGTTGGTGTGTTGTTAAGCATTGAACCCTGGGTCTGCCCTTGTGCAAACACATGTCTTTATCCTCTTTGATGTTTCTAATATATTTTGTTTGTGCCCTTAACTCTACAAAATGTGCATGTAATAGGATTTGTTAGACACTTTGTAACACACCCAACCCCCTAACCCTTCCTTAGGCTAGTGGGGTGTCAAAATTTTCTCTTACTCAACTTAACTCATTTCTCTGTATGGAACCCATAGATGGAATATTCTACTCAAAATATTTCCAATGAGTGTAACCATGCTCAAAACCGATCTCAAAAACAAAAGTTATGGACTTTCTAAACTCTCATAATTTTCTCACCAAAAGTCCACCTCATGTCCATGTGGACCATTCTCTTTCCAATGACTGTAACCATGCTCAAAATCAAAAGTTATGGCCTTTTTAAACTCTCATAATTTTTCCACCAAGATTCCACCTCATGTTCACATGGCACTCATGTGGACCATACTCCATCCATACCATCATACGTGGAAACACATGACGTTGACTTGTGAGGACATGTAAACAACTAATGGAAAATTTGGTGGTGGTCCTGCACTTCATCATGTACCGAGATCCCATGTATCACCTACATTAAACCCTGACTAAGGCCCTCCTGGTGGTCGATCATCTGATAGACTGGTCCCCGGTACCACACCCCAACCAAGACCACACCCCTACTGACACCTCAACCATCTGGACACCACATTCCATTAAGTATCGGTTCTCCTCCTGCTCACATGCTCACAAAGGTAATGGGTCAAAACCCTGCCCAGAACCTTTCCAAACTGGGCACTAGGATATAAGAAAAGAAAAGGGGAGAAAAAAGGGCCTTGGATAACTCCAAGGGTTTGAGGATTTGGCTACTCCCAGGCATCAACCTCCCTCCTAAGCTTACTACAAAATATCTATGATTGTGATCACTCAACCCTTATATCCAACAACTATAAATTTAAGGCACCACTTCAAGGGTTTAAGCCCGACATGGGCCCACACTTGATCCATATGAATTAGATTCTGATGGGTGGCATCTTCTAGGGAATTCAATCTGCCACGTTGGCACAAAATGTCATTGTGATGTCATTCCCCCTCTCTCTGTTTAAGTGTAAAAGAGATGGAACCGGTGCTAGAACACTGTCCCACAAGCCTGAGATATAGATATAATTAATTCCTTCATCGTTGACCTCCCGATACTTTGGGTATTCAGGGACCCAGTTAACTAGGGCTCCCCCTCCAGATCAATGTATGTTATCTTCTTCCATCCCCCCTAACTTGTCAACCGTTAACATTGGGGGGGGGAGGATCAGATATATAGATATTTCCTAGTTTCGACATGGTGATGCAGTGAATCCCACTGGGCTTGACCCCCCCTATTGGTTTCCAAAACCACTGAGGGACCCTCCCACCAAAAAACCACTATCTTGCGGATTAGGCTGGCACCCCGTCCATTCTGGTTCTATGTCACTTTCCACTTGACACTTTGTCTGTGTGGCATGAAACCATGGAAATACCAGTGTATTAGTCCATGTCGGATCTTCCATGCCATCTGACACATGGCTCCACATCATCATGGATGTCTCCATACAGAAAAATTCCCAAATTTGCCAAAATTTCAAATTTTCCAATTTTTCCAAAAATGCCCAAATTCAAAATTTATTCCTGAGCCATGATGAAACTATAAAATTAATCTTATTGAAGCCAATTTTGTCCCTATAAGTGTGAAATCAACTTCCAAAAACAACCAAATATCTTTGTGCACGACCGATTGACATTTATGAGCATTATTTCCCTTTCAAATTCACTCGGAAATTGGGGATTTTCTTACCAATTTCACCATGGATGCATTGAAACTCCAAAATTCAACCCATTACAAGCCCAAAAATTGGTTACAGTGAAATTAAAAGTTGGGTATTTCTAACCTCTGGGCTCCACTCCCTCAAATTCCTCGTGAATTTTCCCCAATTCCATGTGAATAATTTTTAAAACATGTGGCAAACATCCTCTAAGATTTAATTTTTGAAATTTAGATTTTATGTGCTGACAAATGGCCCTTGCAGGATCAATATTGAACTTGTGGCTCTAATACCACAATGTAACATTCCCAACCCAAAGTTGGTTCATGCCACACAAAATATTTCCTTTATGATACCATTTAATTAATGAATATTCCATGCATATGATAACACATGCATTCCTAACAACATATAATTTTAAAACACAATTATAACAGTAATATCATAACATAAATAAAAAGTAATCACACAATATTCATAACAAACACATAAAATACACTTATCTTTTAAATAAATCACCAACTGGCTGTAGAGAACAGATGTTCCTCCCAACCATAGACAATGTTGTTCATAAACTCTCAAAAAAAGGTCACCCCGAGCTGGGGATAATACTCCACAAAGGAAAAGGCTTCCTAAGCTAGACTAAGGTATAACAGATAAAACAATAAAACTAAGGCCAAGGTTCCAACTGCAACAACAGTTCCCATCTCAAAGCCTCTCATTTTGCACAACATGTCCCACCCTAGGAAGTGTACCATTTCTCTTCTCAAAAATCCTTCGGCTATCCAACTTTCCTTCCAGGGTGCCAACAAAAGGTCTTTCCTAGAGATCTGTATCACTTGGAACACAAGGACACTCTAAGAATTGCAACACCCCCTAACCTAGCTCACGGGGAAAACAATTCTCATCAATTCTCTCCCCTACAAAGAATGCTCACAGGCCTATCAAATTGCTTCTTCAACCCAAACAAACAAGGAATTACTGAGTACAATCAACTTCAAATATCTCCAAGAACGTGTATGGTTGATGTATTAAATGAGTGAACAAATGGTAAGAATGATTGGTAATAAAATGATGTTAAGAATCCCCGAAAATACACTGATTTCCCACATTATGTATGCATGATCCCATCTTGGCACTTGCCACCTTATGAACTACATTGCCTCCACTTGGTGATACATTCCGAACCTTTAGGAACTTAGAATAAAATATATCACATGATTTAGACTTGAGGAATAATATTATAATTTTCCCTTGGCTTATGCCCCCTTGATTTAGCTCCTCTTCCTAGACCCTTAGCCCCCTTTCCCTCTCATGGAATTCTAGCCCCCGTAATCTTTTCATTTGATTGGTATGCAACAATGATGTATTTTATTAATAAATCCAAGTGTGATTACATATCACATTTTCTAGGCTCATTGGACTTTCATCACATAGGCTCCCTGACCTAAATCACACTGGCACTATGGCCTCAAATCATACGTACAAATGCACTCTAGCCCAAAATATTCTAGCTCACTAGCTTATAAAAAATATGTACATTTACAATTGGGGATCAACCTGGGGGTATTACAATCATTTAATAATCTAGATAATTTAGTAATATGGTATCAGAGCAGGAAGCAATATCAAGAGTATCAATCCTTTGAAAGAAAGCATGTTCAATCCTTCAACTTCAATAGTTTAAGAGCCATATAAAGAGTCTTGGGCCTTTCAAAGACAAGTTTTCCACTCTTACAACTATCATAGTTTGAGTGCCACAGAGTCTATGTGAAATTGAATACCTAGAGACTACTACAAACAAAGACAAATAAAGGGATCTCCAACATGACACATCAAAGAGACAAAATGGTTATAGGTCATTTGAAGCTAATATCAATTCATAGGATTTTGGAGTAGATTCAATCTATTCTTGCATGTATTGATGCCCGATATTTGTAGATACAGAAGAAGGTTTTGGGTCATTCGAAGCTAGGATCAACTCAAAGGATTTTGGATCAAATTCAATTTATTCTTTTCTTGATGCTTAGATTTGAAGATTTGGAAGAATTTGTCGCTCAACATGAGATGGAATTATATTCAAGGAAAAATCATAGCAGATCAACTAAATACAATGAAGAGATGGAATGTTACTATTGCAAAAAAATTGGTCACATAGACTAGAACTATAGATTTCAAGCTAATTATGTTCTCAAGGGAAATAAAGTACATTGTTGAAGATCCATAGGATGCTAACAATGATGATGATCCTAATGAAGAAAGGACATTCTATGCATTTTAAGAAACCTACACTTTTAATATTAGGAAGGAAACTATTGTAGATATAGCTTAACATGGATGGTTGCCTAGATCATTTGGGATTTTGGGAATTGTGAGAATTATACCCTTACAAAGGTCATGAGACAACTTGATGGAGCACTATGGATGTATCTCAACATGGATTGTTGTCCAATAATTCAAGATATCTGTAATTTGGGAGTTCAGTGAGGTGGAATCTGGGAACTCAAGAATTTAACAATGATATATAAGGAGGTAAACTCCATTGTAATACATGCACCAATTATTCATTGATAATATCATATTGTGTCAACATGATTATCTTTCTTTTAGCCCAACTATGTGACTCAACCCTATCTTTTCCTTCATCATTTAATGATCTAACCCATTTTTTTGATATGAAATATCATAAAATTAATGACATCTAGGACCCCTTATGCCTTCATCATAAATATTCAAATGTAATCCAACAAGTCAAAATGTCTTCTTCCCTTCAAAAAACAATTTTACCATTTGAAATTAAGGCATCACTAGAAATAAATTGCCTTAATAAAATGCACACCACAACATGCATGGGGTTCCTTTGATTAAACTGACAATGGCTTTATGTAGCATTCTTGGCAGTTTACAAGATGACATAAAAAAATTGACTAACTTCATTGAAATGTACATTGAGACTTCATTACAATACAAAAGTGAATGATTCAACATGGAGAGTGTGTGCCATTTCATCATTAGGAACATTCCTACAATTATGTATTTTCAATTTGACACCTAAAACTTGTTGGTGTGCAAACATACTCCAAATTTGTGTTTTGGTCATGGGGTAAATATCAATGTTGAGTGCCTAAAAGAAATGTGAGCATCTCTATGAGATAGAGTGGGTGTCCCTATGTGTTAGGACATTACATGTGGACCTAAATGATTTATTCAAGATAACCATGACTTGTGGGACAATATGGAGTCAATGAAATGATATTTTTTGTTATAAACACAACATACAAAAACAAGCTCTTTTTTTCAATAAAATTGTATTGAGTTATAAAATCATTGTACAAAAATAAACTAGTTTTATGAACAAGTTTCTAGTTAAGGTTACTAATATTAATGTATATTAATATTTTATAGAAACCCGTCCTCTCAAATGAGATTGTAGTCACTAATGGGAAAGAAATCAAGCACACTATAATAACTTAATATATATCATGAACTAAGAAGAGGATTATGAATCATCATCCTCATCCTTATATGCATCCACATCCTCTTCTTCTTCATTCGAAGAAAAGTCATCTTTGTTGGCTTGGACCAGTTGACTTATCTCATTTTTCCTCTTCATCAAGAGACAAATATTAAAAGGAGAAAGTATTAAGACACTCATGAGTATTTTCATCCTAAACTAACTGATCAAATTTCTTCTTCTTATAAATCATCAAATGATTTATCCTCCTCCTTGGAGGAGTATTTGTTAATAGAATTATATGTCATTTTTGTAACTATTAAAAAAAAAAAAAAATTACATAAAAATTTAGTTCATTCTACTAGAAAAACATGTTAAACTACAAATAAGAACCATGGCAAAAAGCTTTGAAAAATTAACTAAACAAAATGTTTAGAAAAAGACTTACAACTGACTGAAAACACAGTTAAGAGATGCACTAAAACTATAATTAACAAATGTTGGTTTCAAAATGGCAACAAAATGGAATGCTTCAAAGTCATTGCAGATAGAAGAAAACAAAGACTTACAACAGCCTGGAAACAAACTTAAGAGACACACGGAAACTATAATTAACAAATGTTGGTCTCAAAATGACAACAAAATGGAATGCTTCAAAGTCATTGCAGATAGGAAAAAACATCGGGACATAGAGTAAGATCTATTCATAAAAGGCCACTATGATATTGAATGTTTCACAAAGTCATTATAAATTTAGAAGTTATGATATTTTTTTATTATCTAACAAATCATGTAAATCATTATTTTCTATTTTTTTTTATCAAACAAATCCCATAGACTAGGATCTTATAAGATACTTATTTTCTAAAGAATATCTTACTACTTGAATAAAAAATTAATTTCATTTAAATAATATTATCTTATATCTTTTACCATTTAAATTATTATTTTAAACTTTTAACTATAATAATAGACAAATCAAATATTATTCAATTAAATTATGATGGGACTTGATACATACCTAGATGGATATTTTATCTATACTTTCCAAGTGCGCATACATTGGTGATGAGGATGAGATGATTACTATTATAATTAAATTCAATAGTTAAATTTTTTTGGGCACCTTTAGGTCTAATTGCCTTACTTCTCTTGTGAGGGACAAATTAGCATTCAACATCAATAGATGAAATTTTTCGTGAGGTAGGGACTAAACATTATTAGAAAATTTTTGTGAGAGAGGGTTTAATTAAATTCAATAGTTAAATTTTTTGGGGCTTTTTTATGTCTAATTGCCTTACTTCTCTTGTGGACAAATTAGCATTCAACATCAATCGATGTAATTTTTCGTGAGGTAGGGATTAAACATCATTAGAAAAATTTGTGAAAGAGGGTTTAACAAAGAGTAATTTGTAAGAGTGAACATAATGCTCGCCATTGCTCAAGTTTTTTACTGCTTTGAATAATAATAGTAGTAATAATAAAACATTTGTAGAAATACATTATAACTAAATATTTTCTTGTAAACATTCATCAAAAGAAATTTCAAATGTAAATAAAATATTTTACATACTAGTCAAATTAATAATCAAACATGTTTTGATGCTCTTGATCATAGATATTAATTTCAAATGTAAATAAAATATTTTACATACTAGTCAAATTAATAATCAAACAAGTTTTGATGCTCTTGATCATAGATATTTCATTCATCTCCCATATAATTTAACATCATCCTCTTCATAATCATATAATATAGTATTAAATTTCATTCCATATTTCATTTTTCTTCTTCTTTTTCCACAAAAAATTTTGCTTTATATTATTTAAAATATAAACTAACATGTTTTGATGCTCTTGATCATAGATATTTCATTCATCTCCCATATAATTTAACATCATCCTCCTCATAATCATATAATATAGTATTAAATTTCATTCCATATTTCATTTTTCTTCTTCTTTTTCCACAAAAAAATTTGCTTTATATTATTTAAAATATAAACTGATCGGTTACAAAGGTCCATCACCACATAGTTCAAACAACATTAAATGGATACTCCAAGATCCATTTCATCTCCCAATACCAAAATTTCCCTCATACAAACATTACCATCATGCAGGTTGTAAAAGAGAAACAAAACAGAGGTAAAAAACCCAAAACAAATCGCAAAAAAGAAAGCATAAACCCCCAATGCAGGAAACCCCGGAGCCTCCATCTAAGAACCAAAGACGTCGCACAAGATGGTGTTATGGCTGAAGTCGAAACAATGAAGAGAAATCGGCCCTGAAAGAGGAGTACCAAAACTTCACCTTCTTCCGAGCACCGCCACCCGCAAGCACTCAAGAAAATAATGCCCCTCCTCCACCACTGCCTGACCCACAAACGCCCTGCATCCGTCACGCCACTCCACAAATCTACAATCCCTAGTTGTAATCGCCCTCGCCTCAGTTTTCCCAAACCCGTATCATTTCCCACGCCCTCTCCCCCGCAAGCCCATACCGGTAGCCACATCCTCACCCACAACCATAGTCTCCCTGGTAGAGGCTCACGCATTCTCCCACGTTCACCCATCTCCAAGGAATAACAGGAATGCGACTAGCAAAACCTAGCCGCAGAGCCCTCGACTGGGACCATATTTCACTCTTCTACAAGATAACATTCTAGAATATCTATTAATTAAATATTATTTCCTTATTATAGTTCTAGGATTATTCATTTAATGAAATTTATAATATCAAGATACTTAATCTATGCTTAACTCACCTTTAAATTGCATGGGTTTCAAATTTTGGCTAGTTACTCTTGTAGTTGTTTTTAAATTGTGCATCCAAACTATTTTAATTTAGTTATCCCCACAACTTTCTCCACGATAAAAAATATAATTCCAATACCTTGTGCTAAATTGTAACCAATAAAAAAATGCACCTTCTGACATCTTTTGGGTAATTAACTTAATGGTACTATAAGATAAATGGTAGAAGAGGGTAAAATGCTATGTAAATTTTGTATTTCAATGCGTGTGCATTATCTGTGGAAGTTCTATTTTAATGTCACAGTAGTTAAAGTATTTGGTTGGAGTTTCATTTCATGCTCAAACCCTTAAAATATAATAAGAATAGTTATGCATTCCACTTAGTCTCAGTACACTCATTTCATTTATAGATCTATTTTGGTAAGCCAACCATTGGAATATCCAAAATGGTTAATATAGATTAATAGTTGAATGTAGTCTTATTATGTCAATAGTTGACACAACTAACCTATTAAACCTCTAACCCTTAACCTTGTATGAATGTTTGACTATGGTTAACCATGGTTTATCTTATTTTTTTACCAAGGAAAACTTTACATGGAACCCAAAGGTTCCTTCCCCACTTTTGTGGATGACATCTCTAATAAACCTATATTAGCATAGACTAATGCATCTAGGATTCAAATTGGGAACTTACCTACACAGAACTATCCAAATGCCCAATAACATTACCGATAACCAATTAAACTAATCTCTTGAACTTACCGTTTACCTTAATTGATAATTGATAATGGTTTACCGGACCATAATTACACATGAGTGTTTATGATTGATACTACCTCAATAACCCTTTATATAATGTCCACTAACAACGATTAATAAGGAATATACAATCTTTAATTTAAAATTATTAGCATTTAAACCAATAATATTTTAAAAAACTAATTTATTAAAAAATTACTTTAAAATGGTACATAATGTTTATATGCATAGTGAGAATTTTTTTGTTATGTAGAAAGGGCAAAATGAAGATACCATAATTTTCCAAAAGCACGTATAGCTTGAGATTCATTATATTATTCCAATGAAAGAAATAATTTTGTTGGTAAAGTGGGTCATGGGATAGATGGCAACATCATTACTAGTAATCATCATAAACATTTCATACATCATTTTATATTTAACTATTAATCATCATAAACATTCATACATCATCATTATGTCGTTCTAACGTTCTATAGTTTGGGGACTTTTGTCTTTCATATTCAATTAAGTATAAAACACAAACAATTTTTTGGGTGTAATTATAGATAATGAAAAATATTTTAAATGATGAAAGTATAAATTTTGAAAATTGATTAATGGTATTTAGTTCTTTATTATAATGGTAATAAGATTTTGAAATTATAATTATTAATAAGATTTATTTAAAAAGATAAAATTTTCATAAATCATTATTAATAATTATAAATCAATTTGTGAATGATTAGAAAAAATATATTACAAATTTTAAAAATAAAAATGTATGTTATAAATATATATATTTTGAAAGTATATTTTTTTATTAAGTGATCTTATCCTTT
Organism: Picea engelmannii; assembly: GCA_009831015.1. Classification (NCBI taxonomy): domain Eukaryota; kingdom Viridiplantae; phylum Streptophyta; class Pinopsida; order Pinales; family Pinaceae; genus Picea; species Picea engelmannii. Next base: position 109,992 of record ML797211.1, on the reverse strand, counting down.
AAACCAAAAATCCTAATAGCATCTTCATTTAAACTCTTAATTATATGATTAGAAATATTGATTAATAATGTTATGCAACATGTTTACTTTTTCAATTTAAATGTTTGAACATGGAGATAAGATGGAAATGATGATGATTATTTAGTTTACCATTTTTTAAGATGAATAAGTTCTATTAAACAAGTAAAGGAAATTAGAATATATATTTTTTTTAAATTTCATTTTATGTATAAATATGAGAAATAAAGAAAATTAGAATATATATTTTTCAAAATTTCATTCTATGTTTAAAAATTTATGAATATACTAATGTCATTATGATTTTCATAAATTCTAATGTTATAAAGAGTAATTAAATTAAAAACTAAGAAATATTATATATTATATTATTAATGGCAGACCATGTCAAAAGGAATTGATGTTTATGCTCAATCTCCGTTGTATAAAAAATCTTTAACAAGGGAAGATAATATATTCTAATTTTTGGCAACGATATCGAGGGGTGGGGTCTCACTTGTCAGGGGCATGATTGTTCCCTGCCCATTTTTAATATTAAGATGAGATTGATACTTAAGCAAGGTGGAGGTCCCCTCTAGCTATCCTCCAGGGAAAGGGAAATAGACATAGATCAATTTCATTAGTAAGCTCAACCATAATTCATTAATATATTGTTGAGGATAGGCTCAAGGGGGGCTTCGCTAGCTTGTTTTAGCAATCCTTTGTAACACACAACAACAAACATCACTCACAAACATCACTTAGCTCACTTTAGCAAGCATATTTATTAAAGATTTTTTTGCATGGGTGGTGGTTTTTTTAGTGGCTAAACCTCTCTTTTTACCATTCCTAGGTATTTTTGGGTTAGTCCAATGACTAATTTTCTTTGGAGGTGAAGAGAATTAGTCCACTTTTAGAAATATATATTTTTTTGTTAAACTTATAATGTTGGGAAAATAGTTTTGATCAACCAAATTAAGTTTATTGATAAAATATTGATAATATTTCAACATTTTCTTGTTAATGAATTCCTTATCATTCCAAGATACATTATATTTCAACTTCATAGGTATGAAAGATTTAATTTTATGGATATTGTTAATTTGACTATCTTATTTTATGTCTCAATTGTTAAGTCAAGTCTCATAATCTATATTGCAACATCTTTTGAGTCTATTGTGGCTAATGATTATATTAGAAGCGATACCATGGAGCATATCATTACTCAAATTGAGAAATTTATTATATTTTAAATATTCAATCACGACTTTAAAATCCACAAAAATATATCTAGTTTCAATTAAGAGAACAAGGTAAGGACTATTGCATTCAATTTTAAGATTATAGGTTATGAAACATTTTTTAATATCTCAATTCATTTTAGGTCTCACAATAGATGCTACAAGCCCAAACTTCATAGTCATAAATAATAATTGGGATAATTAAAGTGCCTAAATGCATTTTTTTATTATTCAAGACCCATAGACCCATAGTTTAGTTGTTTCCACATATGTTTTCAAGATGGGTTTTCAACCACCAATATTTATTTGATCTCAACATTGTGGTTTTGATTTTAATGGAAATTGGAATCAATTCTTAATTATTTAGAAGATAACACATCTTCAAGGACGTTATCACTATACAAAATTAGAGGATAAATTCTTTTGTTAGATTCCATAATTATCATAATCTTGGTTGTATTAATATTTATGGTGAGTTCATAATGTTTGCACCAATTCTAGAAAACTTTGAGCTACTTATGAGGGTCATCAACATTTTTTGTTTTTTGTAGGAAGAACATCATCAACGTGTTAGAGAAGAATGACAAGAATTCCTACCATATTAGTTCCAACACATCCCTCATATTCTAAATGTTTCTATGTTTTATCAATATAGACACCAAAAAGGGTAGGAGAAAGGGGTCACAATTGGTTAACATCAATCCTACAATTAATATTCATTGACCATTCATTATTGCACTTCATCTTAGAAGCTTAATCATACCACTATGAAGCTTAAGAGGAATACTTATTTTCTCTAGTTTTTTCCATAGTTGGGCTCGAAGAAGAATCTTAAGTGATTTTCTAAAACCAATAAAACAATAGATAGGATATTTTCTTTTGTATTTACAATCCTTGGCAATAACTTAAAGGGTGACAAGATGATCAATTGCAGCATGTTGATTATTGAACCCAACTTCTCATTTTTTGCTTTTATGATTATTGTCCTCTGAAAGCCATTAACTGATTTTTCTTTCAATATTTTAGTCAAATGTTTTTTCTAAAGGGGCCTAATCATGATACTCTGATAATTGAATGGGTCATTTTGGTTTCTTGATTTGAAAATAGGGACAATTAAAATTTTAGTCCATTTTCTAGGCCTAGCTTTTCTTTCCAACTTGATTGAAAAGATGTCTGATATGAGGCACCAAGATCAAACTCCAAAATTTTAAGATCCCAGATTGGTATCCTTCGATGTCTTTAGCTTTTCCTTTAGCAATAATTTTAATGCTAGATTTTATATCTTTAATTGATAAATCTTTAGTGTAGTGATGAGTGGTCTAGGTGTCCTCAAAGACTTGAGAGGAAACATAAAGTTTGTTAATATAGGAGTTCCGTGCATTTATATTAAAATTATCCAAATTTTTAGGTTTACTAGAGATTCGATTGGACAAAAACAAAGTTGGGTTTATATTAAAATTATCCAAATTTTTAGGTTTACTGAAGACGAGAGTGGACAAAAAAAAGTTGGGTTCTCTTTTATATGAATATACAAGTTTCTTTTGATTTTTGACTTAATAATCATAGCTTTTCCTTTTTGATAAAAACTTATAATATTTTATCTTAATGTCTCTTTTAGATTCATTAGAAGTGCCTCTTATACATGTTCTTGAAATTTCTTTCTTGTATTGGAGTTCAAAAGATACGTTCTTGAAATTTCTTTCTTGGAGTCCAGAAGATGATATGTTTGTTTATGATATGTAATTTTCAACTAAGATTAAACATAACTTTGAAGTAAAATGTTCATTGTATCATTTTTCATATCATAATTTAAAAGATCCTTTAACTATTTGAGAAAATGGGAATTTTTTTTATTATTAAAAAGAATTTGGTTTCCCTATTCTACATAGTAGTTTTCTCAAATGTTATACTTAAAGTTATCATCATAGTCTGGTTATCAAAATCTTAGTTATCAAAGTTTGACTCATTCGTTTTTCATTTCTAAATGTTGTTATGTTTTATCCATATAGACACCAAAAAGGGTAGGAGAAAGGGGTCACAGTTGGTTAACATCAATCCTACAATTAATATCCATTGACCATTCATTATTTCACTTCATCTTAGAAGCTTAATCATACCACTATGAAGCTTAAGAGGAATACTTATTTTTTCTAGTTTTTTCCATAGTTGGGCTCGAAGAAGAATGTTAAGTGATTTTCTAAAACCAATAAAACAATAGATAGGATATTTTCTTTTGTATTTACAATCCTTGGCAATAACTTAAAGGGTGACAAGATGATCAATTGTAGCATGTTGATTATTGAACCCAACTTCTCATTTTTTGCTTTTATGATTATTGTCCTCTGAAAGTCATTAACTGATTTTTCTTTCAATAATTTAGTCAAATGTTTTTTCCAAAAGGGGGCCTAATCATGATACTCTGATAATTGAATGGTCATTTTGGTTTCTTGATTTGAAAATAGGGACAATTAAAATTTTGGTCCATTTTCTAGGCCTAGATTTGCTTTCCAACTTGATTGAAAAGATGTCTGATATGAGGCACCAAGATCAAACTCCAAAATTTTAAGATCCCAGATTGGTATCCTTCGATGTCTTTAGCTTTTCCTTTAGCAATACTTTTAATGCTAGATTTTATATCTTTAATTGATAAATCTTTAGTGTAGTGATGAGTGGTCTAGGTGTCCTCAAAGACTTGAGAGGAAACATAAAGTTTGTTAATATAGGAGTTCCATGCATTTATATTAAAATTATCCAAATTTTTAGGTTTACTAGAAATACGATTGGACAAAAAAAAAGTTGGGTTTATATTAAAATTATCCAAATTTTTAAGTTTACTGGAGACGAGATTGGACAAAAAAAAGTTGGGTTCTCTTTTATATGAATATACAAGTTTCTTTTGATTTTCGACGGACTCAATAATCATAGCTTTTCCTTTTCGATAAGAACTTATAATATTTTATCTTAATGTCTCTTTTAGATTCATTAGAAGTGCCTCTTATACATGTTCTTGAAATTTCTTTCTTGTATTGGAGTTCAAAAGATATGTTCTTGAAATTTCTTTCTTGGAGTTCAAAAGATGACATGTTTATTTATGATATGTAATTTTCAACTAAGATTAAACATAACTTTGAAGTAAAATGTTCATTATATCATTTTTCATATCATAATTGAAAAAATCCTTTAACTATTTGAGAAAATAGGAATTTTTTTTATTATTAAAAAGAATTTGGTTTTCCATAGTAATTTTCTCAAATGTTATACTTAAAGTTATCATCATAGACTAGTTATCAAAATCTTAGTTATCAAAGTTTGGCTCATTCTTTTTTCATTTATCTCATTTTTATCCATTTTACTCAACAAAAAGAAAGTAGAGGATATGATGTAATCAATGTTGATTATATTATTCTTGTGCATCATAAGGTGAAAATCATGCTAGCAATCAAACCCGTTGCAAAAGAGCAATCAAACAAAGATCTCATTCTAAAAATATCAATTCCATATAAATTACTACAATGCTTAAGTTTTTTTATACTCAATGATGATTAGGTTAGTGTCCCCTTCTATCCATAAAGAATTAAAGAATTGAAATTATAATTATAATTAAAAAGACTTGAACCTTAGTTGTTTGTATTTAATATTATAACCGATCGCAAATGAAAACGTAAGTAATGAATTATAATGTATGCACCAAAAGTAGTGATTGGAAATAAAAAACCAAACCATCCATACAAGGCACCAAAGGCACTAGGATTGAAAAGAAGAAAATGCAACAAATGAAAAAGTAAGTAATGAATTGTAATGTATGCACCAAAATAGTGGTTGGAAATAAAAAACCATCCATACAAGGCACTAGGGTTGAAGAGAAGAAATTTATTAGGGTTGGGTTGAATACAAGAGATTTATTGTTAATTTTGTATGATTTCCTATTATTTCATTGATCATCAAATATGGTATTTGGTACTTTATAAGTGGTGGAGTTAAGGAAGATATAATAAGGTGTTTAAAATAAAAAGGTAAGTAATTTAGTGGTATTCCTTAAGTGGTGGAGTTAAGGAAAACACAATAAGGTGTTAAAAAAAAGTAACTAATGAAGTGTAATGAAGTGTAATGTATGTAAAAAAAAAAAAAGTAATGGATTGTAATGTATAAAAAAAAAAAAAAAATATTAGTAGTTGGAAATAAAAAAACCATCCATATAAGTCACTATGGTTGAATACACAAAATTTATTGTTAGTTTTTATGATTTCCTTATTATTTAATTGATCACAAATACAACATTTGGCACTTCATAAGTGGTGGAGAGTTAAGGAATACCCAACAATGTATTTGAAATGTTATAATGATTTTAGATTTAAACAAAAGCTAAGAATAAAGAATTCAATAATATTAATATATTAAAAAAACATATTAAAAATAAAACAAAATAACAAACTTTAAAACAATCATTTACATTACAAATATGAAAAAAGTACATTCAACATAAAAATAAAAATATGCAACAAAACTGAATTTAATGAAGGCTTAACTCCATCAATATCATATCATAGAAGATCATCAATACATTGCATAACAATATTTCCACCTTCACACAAAACCCAATGACACAAAAGGTTGTAAATCTTTGTATAGTGAATAATAACCCTAGGGAAATTGTGAAGAAATTTAGTGTCAAGTGGGTTTTCTAAGAAACTCATATATAGATATGATATATATGAGAGTGAGGGCACCACATTTTCATGAGAAACATAATATTTTCACTATATCACTAGTATATCATTAGTAGTTATTAGTCCTTGCTTAAGGTAGCAGAGATTGTGAGGAAATCTATGAGAGTGAGAGCATCACATTTTCTTGAGAAATCTAATATTTTCATTATCATTAGTATTTATTAGTCCTTGCCTAAGGTAGCAAAGATTGTGAGGAAAATTAGTGTCAAGTGGGCTTTCTAAGAAACTCATATATAGATATGAGAGTGAGGGCACGACATCTTCATGGGAAACATAATATTTTCACTATATCATTAGTAGTTATTAGTCCCTGCACAAGGTAGCAGAGACTATTGTAAACAATTTTCTCCCCTAGCATTAGTCTATGAGAAAACCAATGCATAATTATCTAAGTTTTTATTTGAGCATTTATTAAGCATTTTTTCTAGTCCAATAAATTATTTTAAATTCTCTCCATCACTTTAGTTAAACTAATTAGAAACTTGTTCATCTTATTTGGCCTCATATCGAGGTAAGAGATGAACCAAGAGGCTTGGAACTTAGGATACAAGATAGGTAAGATATGAAAGATTAATTGATGCTAGGTTTCAACTTAGCATTAATTTGAAACATTAAATGTTAGTTCATAACCCATAGTCTATGACCTATTGTAATGTTCAAATCCATTTGTGTCTCGTGGAAGTTGCTTAGCTTCCAATAACCCAACTTCCCTCCACTTCAACTTGGTCACTTGCATGCAAGTTCCTCCACTTCAACTTGGTCACTTACATGCAAGTGCCCTCCACTTCCACTTGGTCATTTGTATGCAAGTTCCTTTAAGTCTTGTGCATGTATTGTTCATGTATTTCTATAGAACTTCCCTCCCTTATTGAGGAAGAAGGACATGGAATCCAATCATGTCATTCTCAATTTTACAGTGAGTATACACACCTAAATATGCACTCAGAATGACATATGGCTCTCCAATGGACACAACATACTAATATGCTATATCTACTTCTGGGTCTGGGTCTCATCTTGAAGAGATGACACCTTTGCTTATGCTACTACTGCTTATGGAATTGGATATGAAATTAAATGTGATGCCTCCCAAATAAAAAATTCCAATATACTAGCTAAGGGATAGGTGGGATTAGGATTGGCTTTCCTTTTCCATATAGGTGCAGAGTACCCGAGTCCATGAATTGCCTAATATCCCTCCTTTCTCTGAGACATATACCATTTCAGTTTTCTCATTTTCTTGGAAGCAGTTCCGCTCGACAGTGTGAGTGAGCCATGGTTGGAACATGGGGGGGCTCCCAATTTCTCACTTTCACTCATTTCTTCCTATTTCTCTTGGTTTATCACCTTCCTTCTTGATATCCATGTACCTTATTTTATCATCTACATCAAGTCCATCACTAGGTTCAGGTTTATTGAATTCCATAGCTTCAATGTAAAATGTTTTTCTTTCTCTCATATTTTCAGCCCTCAGTTGAGTAGATTGTACAATATCTAACCGTCCTTCACAGTATATGTTTTCAATTTCTTTATGATCGTCTCATTGATGCCTTTGTTTCTTTCTTCCTTATCCTTGGTTCAAGAAATGATTTCTTTGGTGTTGATACTTATGCATATTATGGATTGGGGATTATGGAATCTACTCCAACTAGAGGATCTGCAGTTTATGCTTCTCTAGATTCCTTTGTCTATGTTTGTACTTCCTCTGCTTCTTCTATGCTACTAGATTTTGCTTCCAGGGATGCACTAGACTATCCTTGACACCCTGCTCATGGCCCTGGATCAATTGCTTGAGTTGTTGTTTCGACTGGCTCAGATGTTGCTATTGGATAGCCTAGGCATGGATATGCATTTACGCGTGGAACTGTATATGTTATTGGTGTGTTTGGATTTTGATCTTCCCCGATAAGGTGGTCTATTTTAACTCTTTCAAATATGGGACTTGGTTGCATATTTATCTTTGTACAACACTTGTAGCTTCCCACAACTAATCATACCTCCCCATATCATCTTGGTTGGGTACAACATGAGAAACTATGTTACTCAAAGAGCTCTGTGAAGGGAGAATCACCATTAGTTCCAGGTGAAAAATCCTATCCCACTTTTTTGGTGAGGTGAGATCCACCTAGAGTGTCGAATACATGAATTGAAAATCTTGGATTTTACACAACGAAAGGTTTTCTCATTAGACTTTGATTATTGGGACAAGCACATCCTAGTCGTGCTTTGGGCTTATCGGACAACCACTAAAAGATTGAATATGCAGAGACCATCACCAGACCAGTTTTCTATTTGTACATTGGTTCTATCGGCATTCTCCTGGAAATAAATTGGTCTATCTCCAAGCAATGAAGAAAGCAATCTCTCAACAAGGAATTGGTCCATCTCCAGGCAACGAAGAAAGAATATAGTCACACAATGCATAGGCATAGGGTTCCTGGTGAGAGTGGATTGATATCAATGGAACTTGGTATCTACACTTAAAATTTATAAATGTGTGAAAAGAGGAGTATAGAAATGCACATGTTTCAAATCATGAATCATTTGGCTACAAGAAAACACCCAACTATTATGTATCCCAGGACATTGTTTTCAACTATGTTGAATTACTAAGAGAGGGGCGGGGTGAATCAACAATGAGCAATTTATACCACTTATTAATCCTTTTAACCACAATTTATATTCCTTTAACTTATTCAACAATGTTCATTAGCTCATCATTAATATGTTATTGCATCATATAACATTAACATCCATCAATGCATAATAAACAATAATAGACACATCCACATAATGCACAGTACACCAGTATTTTACATGGAAAACCCAATTCAGGAGAAAACCACATAATGCTTTTCTTGTATGTATTTAAGAATTACATTCAAGGAAGCACCAACTTCTAATTCTTCAGCTCCAACTGGAAGGAGGCTCCAACCCCCTAGTTTCTCAGGCTACAACCTAAGGGAAGCTCCAACTCCCCAATTCTCTAGCTACAACCAAAAGGAGGCTACAACCCCCTATGTTCTTCGGCTACAACTAGCTATCCTTGCCCCATCCTATTGACCTGAAGCATAAGTGAAATTATGAAACCACTTCCATACTATCACTGTGAGATATACCACTATAAACATGTACCAATATGTGCCAACAACATGTAACCAACCTGTACTAATAGCCTGTAATCAATCATGTACCATAAGTGATCTTGTATCAACAAATACCAACAAGTATATGACTTGTATATGCTGCAACTTGCGTATGTGCATGCCATGTATATACTGCAGCCTGCCTATATACGCAGTCTGTCTATACTACAACCTGCGTACACCTTCAGAAGGCTAGGTTTCTCACTTTTCTGAAACTCAAACCCTTTGTTGCCTCTATCACATCAACCTACAACCTGTCCCAACTTGTACCAATCAACCTGTACTATCAACAATGTACATCAATCACTCACACAACTTGTACCATTACAAGTGCATCATCTATGCACATCACAATACCTCATAGCCATCACCAAGACCAAGATGTGATTTTACTAATATATCAAGATATCTATGCCACACCATTCACATACCATGTGTCAACAATACTACTATCAAGTGCCTCTAAACATGTACCAAGCATGTACCAATCATAGCAAGTGCCTCTAAACATGTACCAAGAATATCCTTCAATAGATCATATCTAATAACATAGATCTCATACTCAATAGCACAAGAATATCATTCAAACCATGTGCATCTATGTCTCTCTAGTCATGTTCCATACATGTTCATACAATCATAATCATGTGTACAATAAACCTTCACATGGACTAGACATCAAACCCTCACTGACATGCAGCCTCAAACTAACCAACAACTTCACCAACATGTCACAATCCAAAAAACCCTCAACCATGTACATCAACCATGCACATCAATACATGTACCTTATACCATACCATGTGCCAACCATGAAATGTATCTCATATATCATATCAAGCATCAAACCTGTACTATACCACGTACCATAAGATATACTAAACAAGTAATACCAAAAATGTATATCAACCAAGTACCATCACCACTAAGAGATGTCTCCTATGCATGTACTACCATATGCCAAGTGTATATCTCAATAATGTATCAATATCAATGGTACACCACTAACACAACAACCATACACCTTGTCCCAATGTACCAACAATGTATCTCACCCAATATGTACCATATACCATGAAATTCCTCTAGTCATGTGCCTCAAGCATGCTCAATATCAAAAATATGTAATCTCATAATGCGATATGACAAGCCTCAAGTATATGCCAATGCCACAAAGATGTGACTCTAACAAGGAACCATAACAACCATATACTATGTACGAAGAGTGTGTGTCAAGCATGTAACAGTCTTACCTCAACCATGTACCATTAAGGGCCTCCAAGACACACCTTAAGCATGTGCCATATCATCCAATATTCAAGCCTCAAACAAATACATAAATGACATACCTTTACTCATGAGAACTTGTAGAATGTTGACCTTAGAACTTGCTTCAGACTTCAGGAACCTGGTACTAACATCCACTCAAGTTTTTCATGAGTTTTTCAAATGTATGCTACATCTTCATCTACATCCCACGTACATACACTACCTCTTCTACGGTTAGCCTGCATATGTATGCTACCTCTTCTACTGTCAACCCGCATACACCTGAGAAACTAGGGTTTTTTAAGTTCGTCAACTCCAAAACTTTCACCGTTAACCCTCCTTTACTACCTCAAACTTGCGTAACTTGATGTATCAATGTATACCTGCAATGGATCTTTCACAAAATAGATATTCAATGATATTCAAATGGGTAGAGTTAGGTGCTAATGGGAGTTCCTTGCTCTTGTATTTATACTCTCCAAGTAGCTTCCTCAAGGGGTTACCTTCTAACTAACTTTACCCAACTTCCTTCTTCTAGGGCTAACCCACTTCTAACCACTTATTAACTTACAACTACTTTATCCACAACTAATAATCTCTTCACTTCTAGTTGCAACTAACTTTATTATTTAATTAATTTCTTTTGCAACCACTTTGTCTTATCCATAAATAGTAAACTCACCACTTCTTGTTGCAACTAATTTATTTTTAATTATTTTCTTAATGCAACAACTATACCCATGATTAACTCTTAGTTATCATCAATTTGACTAGTACACTTCTTCTAGGAGCTTCTAGAATAATTGACTTCTTTAACATTCTAGGGGCTTCTAGATAACTCATGAAGGTTCTCCAACTTCATATGGCCATAACTCTCCAACCTTTAGGAGATATGTGACATTCCACATATCATCGGAAATGAAATGACATGTACTATCCATCTAGAATAGTCTTACCTACATATTCATTGATATTCATGCCTTTATAACTCAATAAAAATCGGGTCCCTTACCCATAACTTTGTGCTACTGAACTTAACTACCAAACTTCTCCAAGGGTTGACATCAATCTCTAAGGTTTGACATCAATCTACAATATCACTCTCCAAGGGTTGACATCAATGAAAACCAACAATCCAAACCAGTTGTCCATCAACCTAAGCGAACTATCTGACAAGTTATCAGTTTGTTTGAATGCACAATGATGTCAGTTTATTTGAGTGTGCAATGGCTTTTAGTTGAGTTGTAATTATAAAGTCACAATGCCTTTCCAAAATACAAAATAAAATTTACCGTTAAACTATTTATTCTATTCTTTATGAGAACTTGCATAATACTTGTCGAAAATTCAAAATTCCATGGGTTTTGGGTTTTCTTGATGGACAATGGTTCGAATTATCCCTAATATCACCTCAATTGTTTTTCATATTTGTTAAATATTCTCACTTTAATTAATTTGGCAATGTCTGGCCTTTCTTAATTAATTTCACAATGTCTATATTGACCATTTATTTATAATATTATAATAGTTATTCTTTATTTATATTCTTCAAATTTTGTTTCTTTAATTAATTTTACAATGTCTCTAATTTTAACCTTTATTTTATAATATTTATATTTTTAATTATAATTTCACGATATTTTTTAATCTTTCTTTTATAATATTTATATTTTTAGTTATAATTTCACAATATTTTGAACCTTTATTTTATAATATTTATATTTTTAGGTGTAATTTTACAATAAAAACTTGGAAGTAATGCCCGTGACTTTATGGAATTTTAAGGCAATTTATAACAATAGGAGAAATTCAAATGTTTTGAAGATTCAACCATTGTAGACTTATGTATTGTCAAAAATAGTGTGTGAACAAATACCAACGAATTCGTTTATTCATTATGTTGTAGAGTTTGTTTATTTCCTGCGGTGTCATGTTGTATATGTGAAAGAATAAATTCTATAAATACATATTTAATATTAAACATAAATCACAAATTACAACCACTCAAATCACAAAGTATAACTCAAATCACAAAGTATAACTGAACATATAACCTGCTTACATTATTTCTTACTAAAGACACAAATTACAACCAAACATAGCATGTTTACATTATTTCTTACTTAGAGACCATGGCTTACTACTTTGCAACTGCCCTGGTTCGAATTGAAGTGGCAAAGATGAGAACATTGATATATTCCCCCTCACAAAAACAACCCAAAAAACCAACCCCCTAATGTCAATGTAGAGTTCAGGAAATAACAATGGAGGAACATGACACAATTAATTCTATTAATCCTTGTTATTATGGGAATCTTTGTTAATCACTATACTATTAGCTTTGAGAATAATCATTATTGTAGGAGTAAAGATAGTAAACATCTAAAACAATAATTATTGTTGAAGTAATGATTTAATTTGAAAACTTTATATATAATAAAAACATTAAGTACTTTATAAGGGGGTAAACATGTTGCAAAAAGTGGTTCCAACCTCGACACACGAAAAGGACAAGATATAGTGGATCCTATGTCTAAGTTTCAACATTTTTGGAAAATGTTTTTATAAATAGATGTAGGGGATCCCATGTCTAATGTAGTTTTTAAGATTTTTGGAAAATAATTTTATCAATCAATTCATGTTTAAATTTGGTAGTATATGGTTGAGAATTTATAATTAATTTAATTTTGGTCAAGTTGGATTATTGAAAAATGTGAATGAGTCATTTTATTGTAAATGAGTATATGGGAATGAAGGTATGAGGTCCACAATCAAAGGTATGAGGGTTGCATTTAAGGTTTGAGGTTCACAATTTTGATAACTTTAGAAATAAGATTTTCCATACTCCATTTCATATTATTGGTAGTTTTAGATATCTTGATTTATCATATTTTTATTGTGATAGTTTTTTTTTAAGTTTTTTTTTTACCAATGATGAGATTTGAAGGTTGAATCATATTTATGATCATTCCATGCTAGACCATGCGACTGTAGTAATAGGAGGCAGATTCAGCCTCAACATTTTGATGATTTCTTTTTCCCGAACAATACGAATACCCCTCGAACTTTAGAATAGATAAGGGATGAAATAGATTAGTTATAGTTATGTCAGAATGGTTAGATTAGTTACAATGTATGACATAAACTACTCCAAAAGTGTATATTCACTCAATTATGATTCATAACCTTCAGAAGAGATGCACAAGAAATATGATGAATTCATAATCAATTTCAAAAGATGAATGATATTATCTACATGATTTTGTTAGCATCCAAGCATGGAGGTGATTTGATGCTTTACAAGATGATTGGGATAGGGTTTCTGTAGGGTTTAGGATTTTCAATCTAGTGTTTTCATGCCAAGAGTTTGCAATATTTTTCTAATTCCATCAAGCAATGGAGGAAGACCTTGTTGATTTCTTGGAACATCCACTAGAGGGCCAATGGATTTGGTCCAATCTAGTGTAAAATCGTAGCTATCTTGAATCCCCCTCAACCCAACCCATGACAATAGGGACCAAACCTTTGGAGGAAGACACAATTTCATTTATTGGTGATTTGACAAGGGCTCAAATCATTAGTTAGATATCTGACTTGTTACCCCCACACGACGAGATTCCAACTACAATAGCATCACTCCAACGTAACATTCACGATCAACATGGAATAGGGTCAAGCAAGTACAGATTCAAAGGTATCTTAGACCGAGAGTTTTTTTCCCTACATATAGAGCCATTAGGGTCTTTAACTTTGACATGGGGGAATTCACCCCAAGCATTCTCTTCAGTTGATATGACACCATAATATTTGATGTTTGGTTCTCTTGGCCCTAAGTTTGGAAGAACGAACAATGATGAACAAGTTAATCACAATCAGGGCTTCATCAGTAAGTTTCTAATTGGTGACCTCATGAGAGACATCTCCTCCTCTGATCCCAGGGATTCAAAACATGAAAGCTTGGGACTAGGAGGACTATGGAACAATCAAAATGAAGAAAACATGTTAAACGCAAAATGGAAGCCATCAATTTGCAGCTTGGTGAAAATATGAAGCTACATGATATCATGGATTTCTAGGAAACTATGCTATTTAATCAATTTCTCAGCAAAAGAATGGGAGGGGACACCCTAAAAACCTGGTCGGTAGAAAAATTTGGGGCCCTCCTTGTATACATGGAACAAAGCATGGTTCTTATGAAGGGTTGGTTGGTTTGGGCATTAAGGACCACAGAGAACATAGACAAGATCCTCCATAATATATGGAAGTGGGGTTTGTAGGAATTATACCTCAAGAAATGGCATCTGGACTTGGATCCCCACTCAACCCACCTTGAATTCTTTCCAATTTGGGTAAGGATGCCAAGGTTCCCCTTTATTATATGGTCTAAGGAAGTCTTCAAATAAATTGGGAATTATTTAGGTCTCTTCTATGAATAAGATACCTCATTCCATGAGTCCAATTACATGGGGATGGCTAGGATACTAGTGGGACTTGATTTGTCCAAAGGATTAGCCAATTCCATCATAATTTGATAGGGCCCTATGATTTTCTACTAATCCCTTGAATATGAAGGGATTACTTTTAAGTGAATTTGATTCCATGAATATGGACATTTGGATAAGGATTTCTCCCTTTGATTAAAAGAGAAAATGTAGGCCCATAAATCTCTCTAAGGAAGAAATGACTCATCCCAATCTCCCCCAAAGAAGGATCCCCCTAAGGACCCTAAAACAACCTCCTCTTAAGGAATTTTGGCATCATATAAACCAACGAAGGAGATACAATCCCAACATTAAAAGAATCCCCCAGGTCATATTGAAAGGTCTGATAACTATCCTATCTTAGGTAAGCAATATTCACCTCCTCCCCCTGAATTTGGAAATTCTTCTAGCACCTTCTTTTTGGGTCTTGGGAGGTAGGACTAATTAACATGGTGATTTATTACCTATCCTTTCATGGATATGTATTACCCAACCCCATCCTTTAATTCCTTTGGATGGATTAGGAGGGGACGACTACATCAAACCTAGGCCTCCAGACTTCCTTGTCCCCTTATGTTGAGAAGATATTGGGCCTAGAATCAATCAATGATTCCCAATCATTTAAGGCTTCCAAATACAACCTCAAACCTATGAACATGGAACCAAGTATTTTATCAAGAGGAATAGAGGGAGGATTGGGACACTTGGAAGAGAAAGGTTCTAAATCAATTCATAGAGGTAAAAAACAATTCATTTCTTTGGCTCAAAAGAAAACAAATCATGAAGTTAGGAGTGGATGACAACAATATTTGATTAAGGTCCTTAGAGAAAATTCCCCTAGGGATGGTTCCAAATGATTTTATTAATCCCAAACTACATAGAACTAGCCAATTCCTCCAATAAATTGGCTATAAAAAGGTTAATTGAGATCCATAAAACCTTTGTCATCTTCTTACAAGAATTGATGACAGATAGGGAGAATGTAGTTCAATATTTATCCAAGATATTAAGAAGGTGGGATTTTAGATTTATTGAAAATTTAGGAAGATCTAAGGGAAATTTAATGGGGTGGAAGATGGGATTATTATCCTATTCTAACTATTGGGATTTTTCATTAGGGATGGGGACCTCTCTCATTTCTCTACATCTTTGGAAAGAAGTCACTTGCTTGAATATTTATGGTCCTTACTCTGAAAAGAAGGAATACTATGAAAAATGCTTCAATAGTCCTTGGCTCCATAAAGGGATATTGGTGATTGGATGAGATATGAATTTCTCCCTTGGTGCATCAAAGATTTGGGGGCTAGTTATAACATCCTCGGTTTTAATCCCCATAAATTATAATGTAATTGTGTAAATGTGATTTGGGATTATGAGTTGTTATGTTTGGGTCAGAGAGCCTGTACTGATTTATATAGCTAGGGGACGAACTACGTAAATTGTACATTGAAACAATTAATAAAATAATAATCTTTGGCTACAATATGGGTGGGATAGTAACAATAGGGGGCTATGTTTCCACAATAGAGGGGGGTTAAAGGGGAGTCTAAGGGGAAAACCCATGTCATTTTCCTGAGCTAATGTGTCATTACCATATAATCCTTCCTTTGACTTATTAGACACTCAATCATTGAATGCATGTAAGAGGTTGGGTGAGGAAGTCACTTCACATAGTTGTTGAGAGCATGCAGTTGAGTATAATAAACCTTAGGGAATGTGAGATTCAACATGCATGGGAGACAAGGATATTCATAAGGAAAAAGAGGATGGACTTTTTACTTATTGTTTTTTGGGAAATAAGAGAGGTGTTGGGTGCTAGGAAGAGCACCAACCATGGAAACATAACTTATTGGATTGAGTTTTATGTTGAAAATAAGGATGTATACTTGTAACATGGGTTGTGTGACTGTAAGTGCAATTCACATTGAGGAAATGGCTGAAGATCCTTGAGAAGGATGTTGTCAGAAGTCCTGAAACAAATGATAATTTCCGGAGTTCCCAACTAAGACATTTCCAGGCCAACTAAGTGCACTAGAACCCTAGAGGGAAAGGGGAAGGCCCAAGGGACTGCATGGTAGAGAAAGGGGGTCTCATTCCTTGGGTTGTGCAAGTTGAGGGGAAAGAGAGATGGTGTATTAGAATTTTTGTTGGAGTAGAACCTGGGTTTTTGGGTTGCTAAATGTGGAGAGTGGTCAGTAAAGAGGGCTAGACCTCCTTGTGGACTCATAGCCTCATCTTCGGGGTGGCTTGTTGGGAGGAACATCCTTCGTAGGAAACCAATTGCTTCATATATTTAAAGATAATTTTTTGTTATCATTTATTGTTTTTATTCTTCTTTGTGTATGTTTATGGGAATTTTGCTAAGTTTGTGTAAATAGCATGCATTCATTTGTTTTTACAACTACAATTAATTGCATGAATAAATTAGCATACACTATGTTGTTAATTTTGTTATGTGCAAGAAACAATTCAAATGGGTTTAGCATGTTGGTTTCTTCACAATTGATATCAGAGCTAGTTACAACACTCAGGCTATATGGGCTAGACATCTAAATCTAACGCAGAGAATTGCAGAGGTAAAATCTGAGGATGTCTACAAATTATTTGATGAAAGTTTCATGTGAGGAATTGGGAAATTTCTTGGCAACAATTTAGGGAAAATTGAGCTTCTGGGTTTAAAATACCCGGTTTTAAACCTCTTATTGAGTAAATTATGGTCTAAAATTGGATGAATTATGAATGGTTGAGAAGTCATGGGGAAATTGGGTAGAAATCCCCAATTTCTGAGCAGATTCATGTGAAATTCGTGCTCAAAATTGGTGTTGGGAAAATTAATAGCAACAAATGGAAGGAATTAGAATGGAATTTGGTCTAGGGAGGTTAAATTGATCAATTACAATGTTAATTTAACTAAAATGATAGAGTTGCAGAGAAGCCATGTATGAATTTGGGGAAATTGGGAGAAATCCCCAAATTTCATGGTCAATTTTGAATCGAATGGTGCCCAAAATCATAGAAGGGTTGAGCCTAGTGGTAATTAGCCTTTTGCAGGGTCAAATTTTGCCCAGGAAAGTCGATTTATGGAGCTCCATGGTGACTAGGAGAAATTTTATAAATATAATAATTTTTGAAAATTTGGGAATTTTCATAATTTTTTAAAAAATTGGAAAATTTTGTACTTGATGACGTGGAGGCCACGTGTTAGGTGACATGGACTGCCATGGTGTTAGGCCTTGGTGGTGAGGTCAGGGTTTTGCAGTGCACAGTGGTGGGCCCATTAGGAAATGCATATTCCATGATGGTGAGGGGGAGAGATCCAAAACGATAAGTGGTATCAAAGGTTTTTAAATCAGTTTTGAAAAGTTCTAAAACCTTTGAAATGAATGTGGGAGAAACACATAATAGAGGGTGTTTTTGAGGTATCATAGGTGGGTGCACCGTTAACCTCCATGCAACTAAACCTTTGATATCTATGTGGACCATTGATCATCCTTGATCTTCATCGTCCAATCAGAGGAATGGGAAAGTCACGTGTGTTGGATAAAAGGGTGTAGGATGGGACCCACCCATCCCCACTACCAATGAAGGGGCACAAGGTGGAACGATGATAGATTAAGTGGGGCCCCTATCCCATCCATGATAATTTAGGGTGCCAGGTGGGTATATGGGTATGGGTGGGGCACACAAATAAAATAAAACAAATAAAGAAGAGAAAGAAAAAATAAAAGAGAGAAGAGGAGAAAGAAGAAGAGAGGATGAAGGTGTTGGAGGCCGATGGGGTTGGTATAGAGTGTCTAAGAGGATGATATGGAATCACCTCAAGGTTCCATATGGACCCAGATTGCCACTTTAGCAACCACATCAACAAGGATGCCACATAGGAAAAAGTTTCTTATGGTTTAAAAAAAACAAGTTAGGAGCCATAATCATATTTTGGCCACAACCGGAGTAGAATAAATCATACAAAGATGAAATTTTATGGGTTTTGTTCATAGTTTCAAGGGATACTTAAATTCTAGAGAGGGACACCAACTAATCATGCATTGATTTTTCAAAAAATGAAATTTATAGGGTTTTGAAGATCAAGGTCAAGCTCAGTGGAAGGAGAACTATTACTAATGAAATTTTTACAGTATGTCAAAAACAAGACATGAAAATAATTTATGAAGGGATTGGCTAGATTCAAAGGATATTGGAGTGGAGATGACAAAATAGGGCAAAATCCACTATTCTGGGCCACTTTTTGGTGATTTTTGGGATTTTTAGAAGAGGAAAGGGTACCCCATATGGAAAATCTAGAAAATTTTATTTATTTGACATTTCATGTATTGATCAAGCTAGATATCTTTTCTGAAGTAATTTTTTTCCAAAAATGCTCGTTTTGGGAGATAGCTAGCTTGGCTAAAAATCCCAAGTCTAGAAAAATGGGTGAGAAAAAGACAAAGTTGTAATTTCCAGATTGTTGCAATATTTGATTGGAGCATAGAATTTGGAATCCAAAAGCTTTTGTGTATTCATAATTAGGAATACTGTCAACACCCAATATCAAAGTTTTTTTTGGTTTCTAACGAATTTTCTTCTACAAGTGACAAAAGCTGGCCTATGAAATTATTTGAATCGGTGAAATAGGTGCAAAAATGCGTGAAACTGTTGATTTTAGGAAGCCATAAATTTGATCATATAAATCAAATTGAAGCATGATTATAGCGATTGGAAACTTAATCCAAAGGACAACATGAAAGAAAAATTGATTTCTCTAAGGAATCATCTAGTTGTTTCATAAAGCTATAGGAAAAAGTGGAATTGGATTCCATGAACCATGCAACTATTTAAAGTGGAAGTTTTCCAAATAATTTTAATTTTGTAAAAAACACTTCTAGATGATCGAGGTGCATGAAAAAAGTGAGTATTGGATCAAAAAGAGTATTGAAACTCATGGCAGTGCCTATGCAGAGGTACACAGGCACATTTGAAGTGCATTAGCCTAGAAAATAAAAAGGGTATGAATTTTAATAGCTAGGTATTATTAACAAGAAGATCAAATTTCATGAGTGGAGATTGTGTGGTTCCATTGTAGATTATAATTCCAGGGTATAAGGGAAAAGGAAGTGGAAGATATTGTAGATTTGAATGAGGTAATAAAGAGATATAGAGTAGGAAATGAAATATTGATTATGAAGTAAAAAAGAGTAGAACCAAATTAATATTCAATTGTTATAGAATTTGAATGACTTGAAAAGGAGAATCAACAGAGATTCTCACATAAAAACATGAATCCAATAGGTGAAGTCTGTCAGCAATAGGAATATGAATGAAACTTAAGCCTCCAAAGCCTTGAAAAAATAAATGTATTGATAGAAGTAAATCTTGTTGCAAGGGAGAACAAAGACCCCATGAGATAATGAGTAAGTCATAGGGATGGGTAAATCATCACTAGGGACTAGTCTATGAGGATTTATAAGGGTTGCTAGATATGAATTAACAACTATGGCTGAAGTGTTCAAAGAAACAAATCCACTTCTTCTATCAAAGTGCTTAGTGGAAGCATGGTGCAAGAGTAAAATATTTAGTGAGTGAAATAATGAAGGTTCATTTTCTTAAAAGTACCAATGGATAAATGTATCATTCCACCAGAAGTAGTTTGGTATTGAACAAACAATTATGGATTCATAGTAAAACACTCAATCAAGTGAAGAGAAGTATTCAAAATTTGTTGGATTACAGAGAGGGGGGTGAATCAATAATAGAGCAATTTAATCATTTTTAACCATAAAATGAAAGTGTTATCAATGTAGCATTATCATCCAATAGTTTCAAAGTAAATAAACAATGAAAAAATGAGCAATCATACAGAAACAAAGTACACCAATGTTTTTATATGGAAACCCAAAGCGGGAGAAAACCACGAAATGTTTTTTATTTTATGTATTTAAGAATTACATTCATTGGAAGCACCAACTTCCTTTGTTTTCCAGCTGCAACTGGAAGGAGGCTCCAACCCCCTAGTTTCTTAGGCTACAACCTGAAGGAAGCTCCAACTCCCCAATTCTCTAGCTATAACCAAAAGGAGGCTACAACCCCCTATGTTCTCTGGATACAACCGGAAGGTGGCTACAACCACCTGTCCTTGCCCTGTCCAACCACCCTGAAATATAAGTAGAATGATGAAACCACTGTCACACTATCACTCTGAGATATATTGTTGTAAACATGTACCAATCAACCTATAATCAACATGTAACAACATGTACCAATAACTTGTGCCAAAATATACCATACATCAACCTATACCTCAACCTTCACCTCAACCTGTACCATAAACAAATGCATCAACCATGCACCAAACCTATACAAATAACCTGTAATCAACCTGTTCCTTAAATAAGTGCATCAACCATGCACCAACCAGTACCTCAACCTGTACCATCAACAAGTGCATCAACCATGCATCAAATATGTACTAATCATGCTTCAAATACACATCAACTATGACTCATCAATATGTAACAACATCATCAACTACACACCTCATGTATGTGCCAACTCATCAACTATTTGTCTCAACCATGTACCCAACATGTACCTCAACCAAAATCCCTCATCAATTTCATCATCCAAATCTGATTTGTAGCTTTGTAATAGACCTGGTGTGTATGATCACATACCTATAAAACCTTCCTTAACTTTAACAACAAGAGACTAACATTTTCATCAAACTTTACTTTAGTCTCACATGACTAATTTTGGATTAGTCAAAAACCCTAACTTGCAATAATAATAACTATGTATCTATAATGAATAAATATATTAAAATAGTAAAAATATTATTCATTGTCGTTTATGCAATTCCTCTAGGTTTCACTACTTGGATCCTCTCAGAAAATGAGTTATAGCAAAAATGACATACCTTATTGAATTTTGGCTTATTCTAGAGAGAGAACTTGTAAAGCGTGCCCCACACAAAATATTTGTTGTATGTATCTAAAAATTGTACAAAGAATACTACAAACGGTGCTCTAACCAATACATTTGGTCTTACTAAATTTGGATCTGTTATGAATAACTTATGATGTTTTTACCCGAAACACATGTTTTAGACTAGTTTTGGGACTAGCCACAAACCCTATTTTTCATGGACTATAACTCCAAAAATAAAACAACCCACAAGCTGAAATTTGTATCACAACTACTTGGATATGTTTCCTCAACTGCCTCACAATTTCACAGTCTGAATCATTCTAGAAAAAAATCTATTGTGAAAATGGTGAGATGACTTGTAAATAACACACCTTAGAAAGCATCATCAAAAGAATTTATCCTCCCTTGAATTTCAGCCTTCTTTACTTCACCTTCCCTAATAGATTTGGCTTAGATATCCTTTGGTTACCTTAGTCACTTGTAGTTATTCAATATTCTCAAGTGTGATTTAAAAATGAGAGACCCTTGCCTCTTATTTATACTTTCATGTAGCTTCCTCAAGGGGTTACCTTGTAACCATCTTAACCCACTTTCCTTATTTTAGGGCTAACCCACTTCTAACCACTTATCCACTTTGTAATTTCTCCATTAACTTTATTATTTAAATAATTTATTTTGTATCCACTTTGAATCATAGTACACTCATCCCTTCACTTTATTATTTAAATTACCTTCTAACCATCTTAACCCACTTTCCTTATTTTAAGGCTAACCCACTTCTAACCACTTGTCCACTTAGTAATTTCTCCATTAACTTTATTATTTAAATAATTTCTTTTGTACACTCATCACTTCACTTTATTGTTTAAATAATTTATTCTTTGCAACCACTTTGCCTACTTTGACCTTTTGGGGCTTCTAGATGACTCATGAGGGTTCTCCAACTTCACATGGCCATAACTCTCTAATCGTGAGGAGTTATGTGACGTTCCACATACCAATGGAAATGGCATGACATGTACTATCCATCTAGAATAGTCTTTCCTAAAAATATATCAAAACTCATGCAATTATCCATCAAACAAACTTGGGTCCATTACCCAAACCTTTGTGCTACCAAAATTTGCTACCAAACTTTCTTCAAGGGTTGACATCAATGAAAACCAACCCAATTAATCAACTATATCCCCATTTGGCATTGATGGAAACACTATGATGAAATACCAAAGTCATATCACTCATGCGCCCCTTGTGACCATCACTCCCCCTAGAACTGGGCCTTTGTGCTCTTTCTCCAAGTATTTACCTTTGCATCTGATAAATCTCTCCCCCTTTGTCATCAATGGAAAATGTATATTTCCATCCGGGGATGCTCCCCATGACTGAACTCTTCCTTAAAAATGACCTCCCAACCTGAATTGTCCTCTTTATGGTGCTTCCTCATGTAAATCTAAGACATATAAGATAAGCATTCAATAACATTCATTTTGGAGTAGAAATTACTATGAGTCTCTCGCGAAGATACTCAAAGGATTCCCTTGGAAGTGGTTTTGTAAAGATGTCTGCCACTTGTTCTTTTGTGCCCACATATTCAACTCTAATATTCTTCTATGCAACCTGTTCCCATAGAAAGCGATACTTTATTGGAATGTGCTTTGTCTTGGAGTGCATCACCAGGTTCTTTGAGATATCGATGGTGCTTATATTATCACAATAGATTGGAATGGGCTCATCATAATCAACATGTATATATGTCAAATTTTGTTTCACCCATAGAACCTGAGTACAACATCCTGTTGTTGCAATATACTATGCTTCAGCTGTAGATAAAGATACTGATCACTGTTTCTTTCTTACCCAAGATACTATACACTCACCCAAGTAGAACGCTTCTCCACTAGTGCTTCATTGGTCATCAATGCAACCTGCCCAATATGCATCTGTGTAGGCAATAAGTGATAGATCCTTTCCTTTTGGATACCATAATCCAAAATATTTTGTTCCTTTGAGATATCTGAAAATCATCTTCATTGTTAATACATGTGATTTCTTTGGTGTTGCTTGAAATCGTGCCACTTGTCCAACTGCCTACATTACATCTGGTCTAGATGCTACCGCATATAGTAAGATACCAATCATTGACCTATATTACCTCTGGTCTGTAGACTTTGAATCATCACATTTTCTCAACTTGAAACTGGTTTGCATAGGAGTGGTAATTGGTTTGCAGTCTTCCATTCCGAACCTCTTTAGCATTTTTATGATATAATTAGTTTGAGAAATAAAAATTCCTTGGTTTCTTTGACGTATCTTGATGTAGAGTTTATTTTTTGCACTTCCTTTTCTGAACCCTGCTTGTTGTAGATATTTATCCAGTCTAAAGTACCATACTCTAGGAACCAGTTGTTCAATGTATACTTCTTCTTCAAGTTCCCCGTTCAGAAAAGATTATTTCACGTCCATATCTGGCCATACTATTCAAGACTCTGCTACACAACTGCCCATAATTTTGACTCATTTATCACTATACCATCATGAAGTCTTTACTACTACAATTGATTGTACTTCATCTAACTAACTTCTCTGGATCTATCTACTCAAACTTTGCAAGATGCTCAAAGCATGGTTCTTTGGTCTGTCACAACTACCACATAAAATCCCCTTGTCTAATATTCATATTACCCAGGAGTCTCTAAGTCAGATGGCTCAGAACAATTCCTACTCTGATGTGTATTCATCATCATCTTCATTGGTAGATTCATCATTTCTCTGAGATCTGACTTCTTTCTTTCTGTTTGTGGATTCATCTTTCACTACAATGCCTGAAAGTACAATCTCTTGAACCTATTCCTTATTTACCTGTCCTTTTCTTTCAGTTATTTTCCAAACCTTTATGTATCTAACATATTTCTTTTTCTCTGTATAATTTTCTTCATCTTGTTTTATTTCCAATCTTGCAATCTATGAGACCTGGTCTTTGTTCACATGTTCTTCATGTTTTCTTATCCATACTTTCTTATATCTTATATCAGTGTTCTCTTTCATGGAAGTATCAATCATGCTTTTAAAATCACTATCAATTTGTCCATAGTTATGAAGTTTGTAACATTCAATGTTATGT
Source organism: Picea engelmannii (assembly GCA_009831015.1). Classification (NCBI taxonomy): domain Eukaryota; kingdom Viridiplantae; phylum Streptophyta; class Pinopsida; order Pinales; family Pinaceae; genus Picea; species Picea engelmannii. Next base: position 85,092 of record ML797211.1, on the reverse strand, counting down.
GGGGGCACATAGACATTTCTTGCTTGAACATTTCTTTTATAATCCCTACAATCTGCAACCTTATGTCCAAAATTATTACAATAAAAACAATGACCATAAAAGAAATTTGCATACCTGGGAGTGAGTGATCTTCTTTTTGGTGTAGTCCTTCTAATTTTTTGCCTTGACTAATCATGATAATGATTGAAGCTTATGTGTGGCTTGAACATGGATGGTCTTCTTGAATATGCATCTTCAATAGTTTTCTTAGATTCTGGTTGACCATGATTCCTTCCTTTGAGTACTTCTGCATAACTCTTTCTATTTTCTTCATTCTTATTTTCTAGCTAACTAGAGTGTTTCTCTTCATTCTCTATAAATGATGTGGATGTTTATGTCTCTTCAACATTCTTGTTGAGCTTGACGATTTTAATTCTCAATGTGACACCTTATTCTTCAAGTTTCTCAACCTCTTCTTCTTTCTTCATTATCTGAGACTTCATGACTTCTTATGTTCTTTTTGCTTCTTCAAAATGAATTTTTAATGTGATTATTTATTCTTCAAGTCCTTTCTCTTCTTGACCAAACTATGCCTCAAGCTAGTTTAGATCATTAGTTCTTTCCTTCAGATGATCTGTCAATATCTTCTTTCTCACTTATGCTTCTTCATTCTGTGCTGCTATGTTGGCTTCCAAATACTGCTTTTGATATTCAAGATTTTCTTCGATATTTCTGGCTTCTTCTAGTTGAGTTCTTAAGTTCTCGATGACCTGTTGGGATTATTAAAAAATGTGAACACTTTTCTTTTGTTTCATCAATTCTTTATTGAGTGAATCATTTTCTTCTCTTAGCTCATCTAAAGAACTAATCAATTCTTCTTCATAATTGCCTTCCTTTTCAATTAGTTTTTCTGTCTCATTTCCTTCATGGCATTCTATTTCAAGATGTACATGTTTTTCACAATTAAAGCAAAACAACTTACCTCTGGTGATTATGTACTCTTCTTCTTTTGAATCTATTTGACATGGTGAACATAATTCTTCTTTATCTGTATCTGCATCTTCTTTGGCATTTTTTGAATCTGCGATGGGTGAAGAATATATGTCATGTAACTTATCCCAAAGTTATTTCGTTGATGAACATTTACCAACCTTTTCTCTTATCGGATTAGGTAATCCTTCCCAAATGAACTCCATTGCTATTTTGTTATTCTTCTTCAATTCCTTCTTGGATGTAGTATTTTCCCTTTTTGAACTATCATATCCTGTAACGACTGATAGCCAAATTTAATACCCCTGTGCCTGTAAAAATACTTTCATCCTTCCACTCCATAACTCATACTTTAAACCATTCCAAGCATTATAAAGTGGTACTCAATTATTAGAATAATCCATGATCTCCTTCGAGTGGTTAAAATCTTTCCTGAAGGAACCAAATATGATACCAATTGTTGGATTACCGAGAGGGGAGGTGAATCAATAATATAACAATTTAATACTTTTTTACCATAAATGCAAGTATTATATCAATGTAGCATTATCATCCAATAGTTGCAGAGTAAATAAACAATAAAAAAATGAGAAATCATATACAAACACAGTACACCAATGTTTTTACGTGGAAACCCAAAGAGGGAGAAAACCACATAATACTTTTTCTTATATGTATTTAAGAATTACATTAATTGGAAGCACCAACTTCCTGTGTTTTCCAGCTACAACTAGAAGGAGGCTCCAACCCCCTTGTTTCTTAGGATACAACCTGAAGGAAAATCCAACTCCCCAATTCTCTAGCTACAACCCCCTATGTTCTTTGGCTACAACTAGAATGTGGCTACAACCACCTGTCCTTGCCCCATCCAACCACTCTGAAATATAAGTATAATGATGGAACCACTGTAACACTATCACTGTGATATATACTGATGTAAACCTGTACCAATCAACTTGTAATCAACATGTAACAACTTGTACCAATAACGTGTGCCAACATGTACCATACATCAACTTGTACCAATAACGTGTGCCAACATGTACCATACATCAACTTGTACCATAAAAAAATGCATCAACCATGCACCAAACCTGTACAAATAACATGTCACAATAACCTGTCCAAACAACATGTAATCAACCTGTACCATAAACAAGTGCATCAACCATGCACCAACTTGTACCATCAACGAGTGCATCAACCATGCATCCAATATGTACCAGTCATGTATCAAATACACATAAACTATGACTAATCAAGATGTACCAACATCATAAACTATACATTTCATGTATGTGCCAACTCATCAACTACTTGTCTCAACCATGTACCCAACATGTACCTCAACCAAAAGCCCTCATCAATTTCATCATCCAAGTATGATTTGTAACTCTGTAATAGACCCGGTGTAATAGATCACATACCTGCAAACCTTCATTAACTTTAACAACAAGAGACTAGCATTTTCATCAAACTTTACTTTAGTCTCACATGACTAATTTTGGATTAGTCAAGAACCATAACTTGCAATAATCATAACTATATACCTGTAATGAATAAAGATCTAAAAATAGTACACAATGTTCTTCAGTGTCTTTTATGAAATTCCTCCAGGTTTCACTACTTGGATCCTCTCAGAAAATGAATAGAAAAAATGGCATACCATATTGAATTTTGGCTTATTCTAGAGAACGAACTTGTAGAGCATGCACCGCACAGAATATTTGTTATATGGATATGAAATTTGTACAAAGAATAGTATAGACTATACTATAACAAATACATTTGGTCTTACCAAATTTGGATATGTTATGAAGAAGTTATGACGTTTTTACTTGAAACACCTATTTTAGACTAGTTTCAAGACTAGCCACAAACCCTATTTTCCACAGAGTGTAAATCCAAAAATACAACAACCCACAAGATGGAATTTTTATCACAAAAAAAAATTATTGCAAAAATGGTGAGATGAATTGTAAATAACATACCTTAGAAAGCATCATTAAAATAATTTATCCTCCCTTGAATTTCAGCCTTCTTTACTTCACCTTCCCTCTTAAATTCGGCTTAGATATCCTTTGGTTACCTCACTTACTTGTAGATATTCAATATGCTCAAGTGTGATTTAAAAATGAGAGACCTTTGCCTCTTATTTATACTTTCATGTAGCTTCCTCAAGGGGTTAGCTTCTAACCATCTTAACCCACTTTCCTTATTTTAGGGCTAACCCACTTCTAACCACTTGCCCACTTAGTAATTTCTCCATTAAATTTATTATTTAAATAATTTCTTTTGTATCCACTTTTACTTATAGTACACTCATCACTTCACTTTATTATTTAAATTACCTTCTAACCATCTTAACCCACTTTCCTTATTTTAGGCTAACCCACTTCTAACCACTTGTCCACTTAGTAATTTCTCCATTAAGTTTATTATTTAAATAATTTGTTTTGTATCCACTTTGACTTATATTACACTCATCACTTCACTTTATTGTTTAAATAATTTCTTCTTTGCAACCACTTTGACTACTTTGACCTTTTGGGGCTAATAAATGACTCATGAGGGTTCTCCAACTTCACATGGCCATAACTCTTTAACCGTGAGGAGTTATGTGACGTTCCACATACCACTAAAAATGACATGACATGTACTATCCATCTAGAATAGTCTTTCCTACAAATATATCAAAATTCATACCATTATCCATTAAACAAACTTGGCTCCATTACCCAAACATTTTTGCTACCGGAATTTGCTACCGGACGTTCTTCGAGGGTTGACATCAATGACAACCAACCTAATTAATCAAAAAAATTGAGCAAGGCCAAGGATAGAGAAAGATGTTATAAAAGGTGACATGAATGAAATATTTCAGTATGTTGAAAATGATAACCAATGAGGGTGATTTCAATACTATTTTGGTCAAAGAAATGGACAGTGGTTAATTAGACTGCAATATTAATATTCATCTAGAATAATTAATTTTACAACTATATGAATGTGGAAAGGTTCAGCTAAACAATTTTGGGACAAGATTTCCCATATAAAGGAAGCAACTGCCAATAATACATATTGGTTGGAAATGCAAGATAGTCAGGTTGGAATTCATTGGAGGGTGATTAGCAATAAGAAAGAGGGCACAAATGAGTAGGATTAAGGAAACAAGGCATCCAATGTCTAAAGGAGATCAAGGGAAATCATCTACAACAAACAAATAAATAAATATGCACTGAAGAGTATACTAGAAATGATGGAGAATTCATATAGGAAAGATATAATGCATGTGCACCAAAAGGCATGTTGATAATGAACATTTGAGGCATATAAACATGCATTAGTGCTTGAGAGAATGCTTGGACATGATTATGGCATGCTTGTAGACTAAGAGTATTCTATCGTTATATATGAAATAATGTTGTTATGATGATTGAATATGACTAAAGATGTATTATGTATCTAGGAAAAATGTTTATAACATGGTTGAAGATGTTGATGATGAATTTGTTGCATATGACAACCATTTGTAAGAATAAAAATGATAATGGTAAGATGTCGATCAAGAGGTTGATAAAGGAATCCCATGAGCTTCTACAAACTACCAATTAATCATGTAACATCAAGTAATTTGATAACATCCATGTGTTGTATCCCTAAAATGCCCTACTCCTGCATACATGGCATTTGCCCTCTTACTTGCATAATTTTCCAAAGCACTGTTAAGGAGCTCTTCTTAAAAAACCATTTTTAGAGGATGTACATGCCCTGCACCATTCCATCCCGTGTACATACGCTTGTTGCATGCTAGAAAACCCACGTACATATGCTGGTTGCATGCTAGACAACCCACATATATATGCTTGCTGCACGCTAAACAACTCACATATGCTTGCAAACGTTGCAAAAATTAAAAAGTTGTAAGGAATTCGGTGAAATTCACAGGCTATTGGAGGTTTCCCAACCAATTCACCTGCTATAGCCCATCAGCCAACCAAATAACCATCCTTTTTTCATATAAAAAGAGGTGTTGGGGTCTCATTTCCAATCCTAGCATAAGAACAATGAAACTCTATCCATTTCACTTCCCTTCCTTGCCCAATATTTTGCTACCTTTTCTAAGATATTGCCTCAGCATTCCCTCATCATCCTCTTCTTCCCCCATTCAATACATTCTATTCCCTTGAGGTGATTAGAAGATTGAGAGAACATGCCTATTGAAGGTGCACTTAGAGCATTGTAAAGAGGATCCCAGACCAGGTCGAGGAACGGTGGTCGACACACATTGTAAGTTTTAGTCTTTGTTTGATGAATAAAAGAATCTCTTTTCCCTGTCCCAAATCATGATGTTTTATGTCTTCTCCTTTGATTTATGTATGGAATTTGATATATAACCCTAACTCAAGAATATAATAGCATGCATGTAGTCCTTTTTTTCCTATATTTGGATGCAGGTCATCCTTAAGAGGAGACGTGTGGTCATTGGAACTACGAATCTTGAGGAGATCCTCACTAGACATGGGATAAAAGGTACAGTTACTGATCTTCTCTCTTATTGATTTATTTTCATTTTTTTGGTATGTTTGGGGTAGAGTAGAAAATAGGTTGACTTTTAGACGGTCATTCACTTTGTCTACATCTTAAACCATGGTGTAGTTAAAGGGAGGACTTTCCTGCTAGCAGAACTAGCGACCATACTGGGGATCTCTCTAGAGTTTTTTAGGAGGTTTTTGGGTTGATTGATTGATTTTTGTTTTCCTTTTGAGTTTTAGTCAAGTTTGTTGAGTCTATCAAGGGGTTCTGGTCACCTTCAGGGTGCATACCAGTTGTCCCTACCCTATAAGACTGCCTAGTCTTTTTATTTTTGAAAACACAAAGAGGTGTATGCACCCTATCTTAGGTCATCTTGCGTACATATGCGCTCTATACATTAAACAACCCACGTACATACGCAGGCTGCTGATGCAACAACCTGCGTCTCTATTTCATGAATTTTTTTTGACAAAGAGGGAGTTTTCCTCTTTCCTCATAGAAGTTCAACTTCTTAGGGATTTCTTGGATTAACCAGAGTCTTTGTCTGTGGCCATAGCTTGGGTATAGGTTCCAGTTTACTTGTTTCTTTAGTGTTCTTATGTTTATGCTAAAAAGGTTTTTGAGCAAGATGTTGAGTCTTAGATCCGCCTTTTTAGTTTCTTGATTGAATCCCTACGATATGTAGTGGGATGAAGGTCTTTTGCAATCTTGTTTCAGTTTTATTTTTGTCCTTTTTTTATTTTCTTTGAAAAAAGAAAAAGTTTACTTCTGTTGTTTTTCGTTAAAGCGGTTAAAAAAAAATAGAATTTCATTTAGTTTGGTAAATTAGTTAAAGTTGTTATTTGCAAAAGGAAAAAGAGTCTTTATTTTCAAGTTCTTCTTGATTTCTTGAAACATAAGTAGTTTGTAGTCAAGTGAAAGAAAGTTTTAGGATTTCTTTATAAGATATTGAAGTATTGGTTAAGAAAAGTTTAGTTACAAAGAGTTAGTTACAAGCTTTGCTTTTAAATTTGAAGTAATTTTTCTTTCAAGTGATTTAATTTTCTCCTCTTTATTCGTCTCTTTATAACACCATTTGTTTCACTACCGTACCTTTTGAGTAAATCAAGATTTAACATAACTCCTAATCTAAAATACATTAGACTTTTCTGTTTGTAGGGTGCACAAACTAGTTTAGGGTTTTAGGGCCTTGAATTAGGTTTGGAGAGAAAAATATTCAAGGCCACCTTAAATCAAACATTGGAGTCTGATTTAGGGAGTGATTTAAGTCCATTGTCATAATAGTTAGACGGGACCCCCCTCTAACATGAGGGATAAACATGATATCGTGTGAGGAAAGGAAGCGGAGATAACCCCTCCAAAGATGGATTGAACATAGTGGGGATTGTATATTGAGGGTCTTTCTCAGGAATAATACCGAATTCATTTTCCTAGATAGATTTGTGGATCTCGAATCCATTCGAGATCCTCTATTGTATTTAATACCATTTTCTTTCGATACCCTTGAAGGGATTCACACTTGTTATCCTGCTCATTACAATCTACCTGACTGTCGACTATACCCCCCTGGTAACTGACTACGAATTGGAAACCAAGTTGCCCATATTTTAGGGACTTACACATGTGACTGCAGGGGTATACCATGGTAGCTAGGATGGACATCAGATCACTCTTCACAGAGTATACCTAGAGGGTGCTTCCGTGTTGGAGTCACTTACACCAGTTAGTTTCTCTAGTGTCGATTGGCATAATTGTCCTTCCTACTAGATAGTCGAATGCTTGATTTGTCTTTAGGAAACTTTGAAGTGTGTGCTTTGTGTTCAATTATATTCAAGCCTTACAGTGTCGGTTGATCATTTCACAAAGTGGAAGATAAATAGTTCCACCGGTCGTGAAGGCTTCAGGGCCTATCACCGGTTACTTTGGAGCCACCTCCACCACCGTTGCGGTGAATACTTGATCAAGAAGGGTTATTCGAAGCATCTGGGTCGTGGGAAACTATGTTTGAGCCTTCTCCACGAGGAAACTTTCTCACTCCGAAGGAACCTACCATTTATGAACTTGAGGAAGAGGCCCTTAGGCTAGCTTACCCTCCAATTACTAAATTGTTGGCGCCAATCTTAATTCAGATTGTCCCTCCCGAGGTGACATGTTTTGAGCGCCATCTATTCCTACAAGCGACAATGGAAGAAAATGATTCTAATTTTTTCGAGAGTCCTCATACTCATGTTACAACTACTACTGCAGAGGGAATCCTACCTCCTCTCCCACCTTCGCCAGTCAGGACCACAGTGGTCTCGACTCCCTCAACTTCGGGCAGTGGTTCGATACCGTTATTGGCTTCGACCACTTATCTGTTTACTCAGAGTACGACGGGTCCTTCCTTTTCATATTGGATGCCTGACTTTGATTCAAACTCAGTTCTTAATTATTCTACCTTACAAACCATGGGTTTGGGGGCAAGGAGCTCGAACGCTCCCATGCAAGGGTCAACCAGGAGCACTTCTTTCCCTTTTAATGTTATCCCTTATGGTGGGGGTAATATACCACCTCCATCCCCTTCACTCGGTGGTGATTTTCAGCAACCAATCAGGCCAAATGCTAATTATAGCTTGTTTGGTGGAGGCAGTTTAGGACCTTCGTCTTATACAACGTCGATGGGATCTATGTCATTCTCTTTGCTCAATTTGTTTGGGAACAATTATTTTTCTTTGGTTTTTGTCTTGGTTGAGGGCAACCCCAGTTTTCGTCAACAGAACCTAGTGCAAGGTACTATTCCTTCACAGGGAGCGACGACTGGATTTTTATCCACACAGGGTCTTTGGAATCCTTGGTAGGGATCAATTCCATTGCAAGGGATGTCAGTCGGGGGAAACCATTTCCATGCTTAATGGAACCTCGGGAAGGGCTCTAGACCCACGCTCATCGGATCGGCTAGGGGCATCCCCTGCCAAGGTCCTTGGAACACAATGCATGAATCAATCCCCGCACAAGCTATGTCGTCGAATTTCAGGAGTCGGTCAGTGATACCCCAATAGACCCAGTTACCTTATGCTGGTCAAGGCCACGGTTTTTGCCAAAACCCTGGCCAACAATCAAAATTTTCCTGGTAACTTGGTGTCAGTCAAAATCCAGGACCCTCTTTTCCTATAAATATTTCACAACCGACACTACCATTTCTGGCAACACTACATCTTCCAGACTTATTGAGATTACTGAACGAACCAATTTCTCACAATTCGCGTTGGCCCCCCATGCTGACTAGTTTTCCTTCAGATATTTTGAAATTTGAAGGCGAACCTGGTGAAGATCCAGGTGATCACGTGACAAATTTTCGTTTATGGTGCTCGTAAAACTCACTGATGGATGAATCTGTCCAATTGCGCCTTTTTCAATGCACTCTTATAGGGCATGTTGTGAAATGGTATATTGAGCTCGATCGCTCGAGCTACTCTTACTTCAACGAATTGGAAATGGTCTTCTTGAACCATTTCCAATTACCTATGAGATATGATGTCGACACTGAATTGTTGGCCAACTTCGAGCAAACCAATGCCAACCACATCTCTAATCATATCCAAGAATGGAAATGCAGAAAGAGATTAATTAAGGTCAAGGTCCCTCCTACTTTCTTTATTGAGTGGTTTCTGAAGTCTTTGGTGTTCTACGTATCCAAGGACGTTGTGACTTCTATAGTTTTTTCAGAGGAGGCGATTATGAGAGTGCAACAACTTGAATTGATCTACTCCCAGTTTGGCATGCTCTATGAGATTTTTCTAGATGTGTTGCGGTCTAATCTCAATAAGGCCAACAAAAATTTTGGACCCCACGCCGACGGTACTGTGGGCTCAACACAAAGAAAGTCCATAGACCTATTGTTGAATCAATTGTAACAATTGTCGATACAACAGAATGTCTCCAACCAGACTCTGAGTTCAACTATTTATCCTACCCAGATGTCTGACGTACATAGTGTGTAGTCGACGAACCCTAAGGCAAACCAATAGCATGCGAGGAAGAATAAAAAATGGAATAAGAAGGGTAAAGGGGATAAAAAGGCTACCAATAATACTAGAAAGGGAAAAACAAACAATAAGAAGTTGAAGTATCTATGTAATATTTGCACGGAAGACCGCTCGACTGATATGTTCCCTCGGCTTGCAGAATATTAGAATCTATTAGTGAAAAAGCAACCTATTGTGCTAATGAACCCTTTTCCACAAGGGAAAAACATGGCTCAGGCTTTCACATCCACGAGCGCGACAGGGGGCAAGTAGGGAACCCCCGCGCCTACCAATAAAAACATGACCACAAATATTTACATGATGAATGCCAAGGCTCATTTAACGACTAGGGATCGAGACTACAGAATGTCAGAATTTTTCGAGAAGGGCAAGGAAGCCACTAACCCATTGAATCCTCTCCAAATCGAGAAGGCGGCGGGAGAAACAATGACTCGCATCCCTAAAGGTGTGTTTAAGAAGGCTTCTCATAATCCAAATGCAAGGGATACCCAAAAATACTCCACTGTTGAGGATCTGGAAAAAACCCCTTATGCGATGTCCTCTTTGGAAGTCCTTCAGAGTTTCCCCTCGTAGAGAAAATCTCTATTGTCCACCTGGGGAATGAAAAATACTTGCAACCCATAAGCGATCATTTTTTATCCAATCGACTTGAAACCCCATCTTCCTTACCACGTTGCTTTTCAGATAGTAGTGGATTACACCATGAAATATTTTACGTGAAACATATTCCGTATAGTGGTTGATGAGGGTGCCTCGACATGTGTGATGTTGTTGGCATGTTGGAAGTCCATTGGCTAGCCTAGGTTGTCTCCATCGCCTACGTTGCATATGACGTTTGACGGTCGATCATTTAGACCACATGGAATTATTCCTTCCTTCCCTGTGCAGTTGGGAGGAAAAAACTTGTGTGTCGAAGTTGAAGTGGTTGATGCGCTTCTTGAATACAACCTATTGTTAGGAAGGAGTTCGACTTACACGATGCATGCAGTGGTTGCTATGGTTTTTCGGGTCTTGTGTTTCCTACACGAGGGTCGGATTGTGACCATTGACGATTTGTCCTTCTCATGTCCTGACCCTTCATCGGGAGATTCCATAGTCCTGATGATTGATAATCTGCAACCTGACACTATAAACTTAGGTGCTATTTTGTTTCCATCGTTGATGGGAACTTTTGATTACATGTCGCCTTTTAGCGATGTAAAGCTTATATCGGTTGTTCCCAACCATCCAAGGGCTGCAATTTCGCAATTATCATCATTTCAAATGAGATACTTTAATGATCCGTGGACTTTACCTTCCCCATTGGCTTCGATGGAAGGGACAGGTCATCATGGCATGGCCATGCCCTTGTCCATGGCTGAGGTTGCATACAACATTGTCCAACAGACTTCATCCAACCTCAATCCGACTCCTGCACAGGAGTTATATCCAATTCTCAATCCTATTTGGGCTCAAGGTTCTCTTTCCACTCAAGATCCTTTAGAATTGTTTTTTCCCTCTGACGAGGCGATTCACAAGGAAATGACTGGTCCCGATACACCATGGGAATATCTACATCATAGATCTTACTTCCTGCTCACGTTAAGGAGAATTTTCTTCGACATTTTGTCTTGAAATACACTGATATCACTAAAGGGTTTATGCATCTCTTGAAAAAAGGGTTCCATTTTGTTGGGATGAATTTGCTCAGCAATCCTTTGAAGCGTTGAAACATGCCCTAACGTCTTCCCCTCTGCTCTGGCCTCGTGATTATAACAAATATTTATTGTTTAATTTGGACATTGCAGAGATGACCATCAGCATGGTATTGGTTCAAGAAGAAAATATGCTCAAAGAGCATGCCATATATTACCTTAGCTGAGGCATGGTTGGACCGGAACTTAACTACTCTCATGTCGAGAAGCTTGCTTTGGCAACCATCCATGTTTTCCAATGGTTCCGTCACTACAATTTGCTTCAAAATACCACTATCATTTTCGTCATTAACCCTTTCCAATACATGTTAACATGACGATTCATTGGCAGAAAGATCAGTAGGTGGATTGTAATCGTCTAGAACTTTGACTTGGATTTTTGTTTCTGCGAAATCTAAAAAGTCATTGGTCTTTACATAACTTATTTTGGAACTTTTGGTCGAGTCTAGTGATATCATGCCCGACGAATCACCAATTAAAGGAGATATTTTTCTAATCACATCTTCGGACCCCTGGTATGGAGATATACTTGTGTATCTCTAGACTTTGAAGTGCCCTGCTTCTTCTTTCCATGATGAGTGTTGATGAATTTGACATCAAGCACGAAACTATCTTATACTCGATGACACTTTGTATCGTCGAGGTGTAGATTTCATTCTTTGGTGATGCCTTATCCATGAAGAAGTGGAGCTCATTTTGAACGACTATCACATTGTAGCATGTGGTCGTCATTTTTCTAGGTTGGAAACAACCCAAAATATTCTACGTGTAGGTTACTTTTGGCCCTCGTTAATCAAGGATTGCGTTGAGGCGGTCAAGAAGTGCCACCCCTGCCATATCTTTTTTCAGAAGATGAAGGCGCATCCTGCTCCTATGTTTCCTGTCATTGTTGTTGGTCCTTTCACCAAGTGGGGGATTGAATTCACTACATGTCACCTGGCCTTATCTAGGGGTCATCGTTACATCATCGTACAAGTAGACTACTTCACAAAGTGGGTCAAATCTATGCCAAGTTTTAGTAATTATGGTGAAACTACAACATATTTAATATTTAATTAGATAGTAGCAAGGTTCGATATCCCAAAGGAGATTGTCATTGACCATGGAAATCACTTCCAAAACAAAATGATGACCGAATTAACATCAAAGATCGGGTTTAAACAAGAACGCTCATTGCCTTATTCCCCACAAGAGAATGGTCATGTTGAAGATGTGAATAAGTCTCTCAAGACTATTCTTCAGCGAACGATCAATTCTTCCAATTCAAATTGGAATTTGATGTTGTACTCAGCGTTGTGGGCCTACCGAACATCTGTGAATACTGCCACTAGTTTTTCACCTTTTCAACTTGTATACAGGCTGAAAGCAGTCTTACCTATTGAGTGTTAGATTCCTTCTTTAAATTTGGCAGTGGAATTACTGTTGGACACCACCGGTTGAGGAATGCCTACTATATATCGAGAAACTCAAAGAGAAACGTTGTGATGCAACCTCATCTAATGAGGCTCATAAGAAATGAGTCAAGTGTCAGTATGATCGGTTCGTTCATCCTCGAATTTTCTACGAAGGAAATTGTTTCCTGGTCTATGATCAAGACAAAGATCCCTTGGGGGAAGGAAAGTTAAAACCCATGTGGTTTAGACTGTTCATCATGAAAGAGGTCTTGAAGAAAGGTGCTTACCATCTGGTTTATTTTGAAGGAAATGCCTTGGTAGAGCCTAAAAATGGGCTATACCTCAAGAATTATTACTCTTAGGTTGGTCACCTAGGTGACTTCTTGTACATATTTATAGCCTCTTATACATTGTTTTTCTTTTTTGTTTTGTGGATGTGTAGTTATTTATGTCTTGTTTTTCATTGTGGCATATGTCAAGTGAATTGAAGGTGTATTTTGGGTTCGCGAACGATGCTAGCTTACACACTCGGAGGCTTTCTTTCGTAGCTTGGGCGATTTTCACACCTAGAGGCCAGTTGCTATCTTTCAAAGGTATTTGTCTAGGCAACTCTACAAACAATGTTGTCGGATATAGTGCAGTGATAGAATTGCTTCATGAAGCTTTGTCACATCAGGCACGAAACTATATTATACTCCATGACACTTTGTATCGTCGAGGTGTAAATTGCATTCTTTCATGATTCCTTATCCATGAAGAAGCATAGCTCGTTTTGAACAACTATCACACTGGAGAATGTGGAGGTCATTCTTCTAGGTTGGAAACAACCCAAAAGATTCCACATGCAGGTTACTTTTGGCCTTCGTTAATCAAGGATTGCATTGAGGCAGTCAAGAAGTGCCACCCGTGCCATATATTTTGTCGAAAGATGTGGGTGAATCATGCTCCTATGTTTCTTGTCATTGTTGTTGGCCCTTTCACCAAGCGGGGGATTGAATTCACTACATTTCACCTGGACTAAGCTAGGAGGCATCATTACATCATCATATAAGTAGACTACTTCACAAAGTGGGTCAAATCTATGCCAATGTTTAGTAATTATGGTGAAAATACAATTTTTTTCATCTTTAATTGGACAATAGCAAGGTTCGGTATCCTGACGGAGATTTTCATTTACCATGGAAGTCACTTCCAAAACAAAATGATGACCGAATTAACGTCAAATATCGAGTTTAAAAAATAACACTCGTCGCCTTATTACCTGCAAGCGAATGGTCAGGTTGAAGCTGTGAATAAGTCTCTCAAAACTATTCTTCAGCAGACGATCGATTCTTCCAAGTCAAATTGGAATTTGATGTTGTACTCAACGTTGTGGGCCTACCGAATGTTTGTGAAGACTTCCACCGTCTTTTCACCTTTTCAACTCATATACAGGCTGGAAGCATCCTTACCTATTGAGTGTCAGATTCCTTCTTTAAATTTGGTAGTGGAATTACTGTCGGACACCACCGGTTGAGGAATACCTACTATATATCAAGAAACTCAACGAGCAACGTCATGATGTAGCTTCATCGAATGAGGCTCATAAGCAACGACTCAAGTGTCAGTATGATCAGTCTGTTCATCCTCGAATTTTCTACGAAGGTGATCTTTTCCTAGTCTATGATCAAGATAAAGATCCCTTGGGGGCAGGAAAGTTCAAACCCATGTGGTTTAGACCATTCATTGTGAAAGAGGTCTTGAAGAAAGACACTTACCGTCTGGTTGATTTTGAAGGAAATGTCTTGGAGGAGCCTATAAATGGGCTCTACCTCAAGAAGTATTACTCTTATTTTGGTCACCTGGGTGACTTATTATACATATGTATAACTTATTATACCATTTTTGTCTTTTTTTTTTGTGGATGTGTAGTTATTTATGTCTTGTTTTTCACTGTGGCAGATGTCAAGTGAATCGTAGGTGTATTTTGGGTTTGCAGACGATGCTAGCTGACACACTCAGAGGCTTGGTTTCAGTGATTGACCCTCTAGCATAAAGGCCTCTACATCCAGGTGCCAATACTCCACAAGAGCATTGAGCAGTCTAGGTTGTTCCCTCATGAACGAACACTGGAAAAACTTCCATATCCCACACTGCTTTAGTGCGAAGATGGATATAGGTTCCTCTTCGATCAAAACATTAATTTCCTCGTGCTCCCTCTCTCTTCAGTGAACATACATCCTATTTCACGGCAAAATGGAGGAGAGTTAGCACTTGCATTTTTATTTTTTCAAAGCTTGCAAAGGTGTACACGAGCTATTTTGTACATAGTCATATATGTACAATGGCTGGTGGTTTCCTTCCCGAGTACATACACAGTGTGTCCTTGGACAACCCATGTACACGCAGGGTCTCTCTTTTTAGGAGAGCGCACCCCCTCAAAACCTAAAATTAATGCATAAAAAATGAATTGAAATGCAAGAGGGAGGGATTTGTACTTACTTGGTCCAATTAGAAGGTCGCTTCATCCACTAAAGTTCCTAGAATCAAATCTTTTAGCGAAGGGGTTTTTTCACCTTTTGGTTGATTTTCTAATTGCAATGGTCAAAATGAGCTATTAACTTCTATTTATAGAATTTTTTGGCCCTTTTTCCCCTTTTTGACCCCCCTTTGTCATTTTTCCTGGCTTGGTGTTCACTTGATTCCACTTCTGAGTTTCTTATTGGTCATTCCGATACTCTTTATCTTTTGGTTTTTTTAATTTTTGGGATGGGTCACTTTTTGGGTGTCCTTTGGTAAAAGTTGTTTTTCCAACTTTTTGCATATAAGTTAGGATTTCATTTCCACTTTCTGCATCTTTTTGTATTTTTCTCTTCTACATAGGATCGACCCCACCAAAGTGTGACACAGAACCTTCATTGTTGCTCTAGAAGTGTCGTGATTAGGTGGTAGAGCCTAACTTTACATGGATTCCCTAGGTAGATCCTTGCTGCATTTTGGTGTCCATGATATTTGTAATGACTATAGGCTTGGGAGTCCTTGTTAGTCCTATCATGATTCTGAGTTAAATCTTCATTCATTTTATGCACCATCATTCTAGGACTTACCCTCGAGACTCCCAAATGAGCATGCTTTGTTGTATGTCAAGCTCGCTTTGAAATTCGAAAGAAACATCCAACGAGACTGTATTTATTCTTTTCGATCTCATCTTGATTAAATGAGAAAAGTATCCCCCTGGAGTCTTCTTTAAGCCATTTTCAGACTCTCTAAAAATGAAAATATGTTCGAGCGATGATCTAAAAAATTGAAGAAGACTTGAAAAACTTGAAACTTATTGCAAGTGAAATGTTATGTGTTTAAAGCAACAGGATCAATTTGCAACACATAAATTAAGGATTACTTATGCAAAATACACATAGACAGCAGCATAAACATTGAACATAAACACATGTGCACAACAATTGATAAAGGAGTTCACCCCTCTTATGGGCTACATCTCCTGGTCCAGCTTCCAATGGATTATTATTATTAATTTCTCAAAAATTGCTCAAAAACATGTCTTACAATGCTCAAACTGACAAACCGACTACTTCAATGGCTTCCCAGCGTCCCAAAACCCCTGTCTGGGCCCTTTCGGCACCTCAATCGGTCGAAAAATGAAGAAGTTAGGCCTCCTGAAAGTCTCCCTCTTCAAGCTTGTTGTCTCTGGTTCTACAATTCGCACCCTCCTTGAACAAACCTGGCTCACACGCTCTTTTAAGCGTAAAAACCCAGCACCGGGCACAACCGTGCCAACGGTGCAAACCGTAGGATGGTTAAGGTGCCTCCAGCCCCTAACCGCCTCGGCACCTGGGCATATGGCCATGTGACCTCGTGCTGGGCAAAATGGTGGTTAAACCATTTGAAAACCGTGCAACTTCCGTTTTGGGTCCCGCGCCAACATTTAACACACGATTACATAGACCCACGGGTCATGGTTTCAAACCCCACGCATACACATGGTATATATATAAAATACATTACAATGCAATGCATTGCAATACAATGCAATACAATGCAATTGCAATACAATGCAATACAATGCAATTGCAATACAATGCAATACAATGCAATTGCACACGCGCCAAATGGTCGGGCTATTTGTTATATGTTGGGTCATATGTAATACAAAACGACCATGGGTTGGGGCTTAGCCCCGGCCCGACCCCCCGCCCGATATACAACACATCAAATATAAATAGAATGTTTCCCGTAATGATAACAAGGAACAAACGGTGGTGTAATGGCTAGCGAAGGTTCGCGAAGGAGTTAGTGTGGGGGGAGGTCCGGGGGTCGAACCCCGCGGACTCCCAATACAATTTTATACAACCCAATAAACAATAATGAGGGGGACACGTGGCACCCAGGGATTGGGCCACGTGTCCTCATATTACTTGCCACCAACCGGACACGTGTCTCCACCTGATTCGCCAGCAACCAAGCAATAAACAACTGCCACATCATCACCGTACGGCCTGTATGATCCTGCCACATCACCGTACGGACTGTACGGACAGGTACAGTTAGCATCCAAAAATTTTGCCTATTTGGCTTAGCGGACAGATCGCGATATCTCCTCCATACGGACTCCATTTGAGAAAGTAAATATACCACCAGAATCAGGAAGATGAGACGAACGCAATGGCACTATTTTCGTCTCATTCTGAGCACTTTGAAAATTGAGCAAAATTTGATCCCCTGATCACACCTCCCCATTGGGAAGCTTTTGGACCTCCAAAAGACTATCTCAGTCTATGTGAAGATGAGGGTATAGTTCCCTCA
>ML797211.1:39244-63535 GCA_009831015.1 Picea engelmannii | reverse complement strand
AATGGATTATTATTATTAATTGCTCAAAAAGTGCTCAAAAACATGTCTTACAATGCTCAAACTGACAAACCGACTGCTTCAATGGCTTCCCAGCGTCCCAAAACCCCTGTTTGGGCTCTTTCGGCACCTCAATCGGTCAAAAAATGAAGAAGTTAGGCCTCCTGGAAGTCTCCCTCTTCAAGCTTGTTGTCTCTGGTTCTACAATTCGCACCCTCCTTGAACAAACCTGGCTCACACGCTCTTTTAAGCGTAAAAACCCAGCACCGGGCGCAACCGCCCCAACGGTGCAAACTGTAGGACGATTAAGGCGCCTCCAGCCGCTAACCGCCTCGGCACCTGGGCATATGGCCATGTGACCTCACGCTGGGAAAAATGGTGGTTAAACCATTTGAAAATCGTGCAACTTCCGTTTTGGGTCCCGCGCCAACATTTAACACACGGTTACATAGACCCACGGGTCGTGGTTTCAAACCCCACGCATACACATGGTATATATATAAAATACATTACAATGAAATGCATTGCAATACAATGCAATATAATGCAATTGCTCGCGTGCCAAACGGTCGGGCTATATGTTATATGTTGGGTCATATGTAATACAAAACGACCATGGGTCGGGGCTTAGCCCCGGCCCGACCCCCCGCTCGATATACAACACATCAAATATAAATAGAATGTTTCCCGTAATGATAACAAGGAAAAAACGGTGGTGTAATGGCTAGTGAAGGTTCGCGAAGGCGTTAGTGTGGGGGGAGGTCCAGGGGTCGAACCCCGCGGACTCCCAATACAATTTTATACAACCCAATAAACAATAATGAGGGGGACACGTGGCACCTAGGGATTGGGCCATGTGTCCTCATATTACTTGCCACCAACCGGACATGTGTCTCCACCTGATTCGCCAGCAACCAAGCAATAAAAAAACTGCCACATCATCACTGTACGGCCTGTACGGTCCTTCCATGTCACCGTACGGACTGTACAGACAGGTGCAGTCAGCATCCAAAAATTTTGCCTGTTTTGCTTGGCGGACAGATCGCGATATCTCCTCCATACGAACTCCGTTTGAGAAATTAAATATACCACTGGAATCAGGAAGACGGGACGGATGCAATGGCACTATTTTCGTCGCATTCCGAGCACTTTGAAAATTGAGCAAAATTTGATCCCCTGATCAAGCGATCTTGTTTCCCTTCACGCTTGCCAAACTCAAATTTGAAGGCACATCTATCCAACGATAGTTTACCCCTTTTTAGTCTAGATGGATAATTTCAAGAATAAAGGTATGCTGTAGAAACTTCAGTTCTCTAGAAGAGTATTCTCAGGCATAAATTTAACCTTTTTTCTGGCCCAGGGGACTAAATATTCGAAAAAGGAACATTCTCCTTGGTTGTGGTTTATCACCTTTTTTAGGCCTTGGAGATTACTTACAAAAAAGGAACTCCCTCGAAGTCCATAGTTAATCTCTTTTCAGAATCCATAAAATTGAAAAGATCGTCGAGTGACCTTGTTCCTTCACACTCGTTAAATTGGCCCAAAAGAACATCTACTAGCATGAGTTTAACCCTTTTTCCAACCAATATATTATAGCGGAAAAAGGTACACCTCGGGAGATTTGTCTCGCCGGGAGTGTTCTCCTCAGTTACTTTTATACATTTTTGGGCTAAGGAGACTAAACTCAGAAAACGGATGTGAGTCCATAGTTAATCTCTTTTCAGACTCCTTAAAATTGAAAATATTGCCGAGTGATATTGTCTTTGTCACACTTGTTAAAATGGTTTTGAATAGATGTATTTTCGGTGCAAGTTTAACCCCTTTTCAAACCGACTAGACTATCTCCGAAAAAGGTACTCCCTGGAGTCTTCTTGTGCATTTTTCAAACTCTCTAAACGTGAAAAAACTATCAAGCTTACCTTCTCTGGGCTCATAAAAATTACATAGAAGGGGTCTTATTGTGTCTTGCTTAATCGCATTTGCAAGTCTCATATTTGTGTATTTGGCCTAATGCCACCTCCATGTTTCTCTCAATTGAACCTTTGAAGCATTCCTTATATGCAAGCCTTGTAGCACTTCTTGCCTCTGTGACCTGACACCTTTACCCATGGAGGAATTTTCTTCGTGTGTCCTTTTCTTGCACATGTCTCATTTCTTTGAGCATTAGTATGTTCCTTGCACTTGGAACTAGTATGATTGCTTGCGACACTCATTCCTCCTTTGTAACATAGCATTCTTTTATTCTTTTTCAAGCTCTTAAAAAATTGAAAAAGACAAAAAAATCAAATATTCCAAAAAGAGGGGACATGAAATATTCATTTTTTTCAACAACATAGAGAGTCGCCCTTGGATAAAGCACATCCTTATATTTGTTCATCAAGCATTTGGATCTAGTATGACCTTAGGAAGTTGTTCTCTCTACATAGATCTGTGTCCTCCTCCATTTGGTTACGCTTCCAAACACATGGAGAGTTTGTGCTTCCTCCTATATCGTCAACTTATGTCAATGTCATGTTGCTTGAGTCTGATCATCTTTTGTGCTTTTGTCCAAGGGAATTTTCACTCAACCTGAGTCGGCCTTTCTACAGTTTGTCTCTTGACTTCCATGAGATGGCCATCCTGAGAGTCTAGTCAAGTCCAGATTCAAAATCGATGAAGTTCTCTGCCTAATCATCGAGATCCTCATGTCTTTTCCTGACGAGTCGTCAAATACCTCGTGGTAGTGAGTCATACACTCCCATTGTACTCCTACCTGAGTTTTGAATATATTGAATTTGTTGCTCAAGCTATGAAGACCTTATCTCCAGCCACATGCATCGTTGGCTTATTGAATATGAATACTATACTTGTATATCTTCGACTGATTTTGAGATGTAGATCCGTTGTGTATTGCTCGCGACTACACTTTATATATTTATATGACATGGATTTGCAGTGTATTTTATTGGCACCCATGATTTAGTTCATCCCGAGCATGGGTATGCCCGCCTCAGAGAGAATTTTTTTTTGTAGATGGCACCTCCCGAACTCTGGTCCCGAGCTCACTCGATTTTGTACATTGGTGAAGATATTGTAATGTATTTTGGACATCGGTTTCTCTTCTGACCTCACACATTAGGGGAATCTTTTATAGCCCTAAAATTCTCGACTCCTGCATACATGGAATTGGCCCTCTTACTTGCATAATTTTCCAAGGCACTGTTGAGGAGCTCTTCTTAAAAACCCATTTTTTTTAGCATGTACGCACCCTGCACCATTACAACCCACATGGATACACTTGTTGCATGCTATAAAACCTACGTGCATACACTTTTTTCACACTAAACAACCCGCGAATTCTTGCAAAAGTTGCAAAAATTAAAATTTTGTAAGGAATTCGGTGAAATTCACGAGCTTTTGGAGGTTTCCCAACCAATTCACCTGTTATAACCCGTCACCCAACCAAATAACCATCCTTTTTTCATAAAAAATGAGGTGTTGGGGTCTCATTTCCAATCCAAGCATAAGAATAATGAAACTCTTTCAATTTCACTTCCCTTCCTTGCCCAAGCTTTTGCTACCTTTTGTGAGATATTGCCTCAACATTCCCTCATCAACCCCTTCTTCCCCCATTCAATCCATTCCCTTCCCTTGAGGTGATCCGAATATTGAGAGAAAAGGCCTATTGAAGGTGCACTTGGAGCATTATAAAGAGGAACCCATACTATTTCGAGGAATGGTGGCTGACATATATTGTAAGTTTCAGTCTTTGTTTGATGAATAAAAGAATCTCTTTTCCCTATCCCAAATCATGATGTTTTATGTCCTCTCCTTTGATTTGTGTATGGCATTTGATATATAACCCTAACTCATGAATAAAATAGCATGCTTGTATTCCTTGTTTTCATATCTTTGGATGCAGGTCATCCTTGGGAGGAGACATGCAATCATTGGAACTACAAAGCTTGAGGAGATCATCACTAGACTTGGGATAAAAGGTAAAGTTATTGATATTCTCTCGTATTTCTTTCTTTTCATTTGTTTTGGTATGTTTGGGGTAGAGTAGAAAATAGGTTGACTTTTAGACGGTCATTCGCTCTGTCTACATATTAAACCCTAGTGTAGTTAAAGGGGGGATTTTCCCGCTAGCACCATGCATGTATGAATTTGGGTTTCTTATGATGCATAAATGTTGAAGGGAATTGAGGTAAGAGTTTCTCCAATAAAAATTCAATCTTTGAGTTAAATTTAAATATTCAAATTAATGAGTAAAGGAAGAGAGCCTTGAGTATGCAAATGTTGTTTAATGCTTGAATGGAATTATATGAGATTTAATTGCATATTGTGTTATGACCATGCAATTACATGACCATGGGTATTATCACATTAGCTATTTATTGGTAATGTTTGATTTCATTATGAAAATCTTGGTATGCTAGATAATGCATGTGTAAGGAATGACAATTTCATTCCATTTAATATGATTAACAACTAGAAGTGATTGAATTGTTAGAGAAATATAATTTTGAGATCACTTCATGGGATGATTACAAATGTTGCAATAAAATGACTATGTGCATGGATACTAACAATTTGTTTGGCTGAATGAAAGTTGAAATAGATTGTAGGTAGATTGTTCTTGGATACTACAATGGTGTAATCCCATAAGGAAGACCGATACTTGTTGTTGCAAGAGCCAAAATGTAAGACCTCGGGAAAGAAGGATAAACATGTGCCCCATTGTGCACTTGGCTAAAATGAAACCATAGAACGGACGGGCGAAGAGGGCACCCAGACCAACAAATAGATGAATACAAGATATATTGGGTGAACTTAGAGGCCTTGGGAGCTCGACATGACAAGGAGAGTGATAAGGGAACATGTGAAAAGCACTAGCCAATAGAACGATTGGTCAAGGCATGACTTGGGCACCCAAAATGGAAACTATGAGTTGACTAAGAGAGAGTGGGTGTGCTTGGGTGAGTCGTCTGACTCAACCAAGGGATGTGTCCCCTTTAGACAAGTATTCCCAAATGAAATGTGGAAAAACTCCCAAAACAGACGCGTCAACTCTAAGAAAGGGTGTGTGCCATCTTAGGATGAGAACCTATAAGGAACTATGGAGAAGATAATTTGGAGGGAGGTAATTCAAGAGTCAAGAGATAAGTTCAGAACCACAAAGGGGGATGTATGAGTTGAGAAGAGAACCACAGGGACTAAGAGATGAAGCATGAACTAGATGATTTCCTTCATACTTTTGGCTGAGACAACGAAGGAAGGGCACCGGGTGACTCACTGAAGTTGAGTTTTTGTGTTTTCGCTCAGGTTCTTATGTAAACTAAGTAGATAATCCCTTGTAAACTTTCTTCATGTGGCACGAGCTATAGGCTCGACACACTATTGTTCTTGTGAATAAAAAGACTTGGTTTTTAGGTCTATTTGGCTACCCACTTGCACATTTTATTTTATTGTGTATGAATTATCTCTTTACTTGTTGGAATGTTCTAAATAATAATATGCAAACATAACTTAAGTAATAAACAATATGAACTGAAGGTGTAGTCCGGGCCAAGTAGACTAGTGTGGCTTCATTGCAGAGTTGAAATACATCGGTGTTTCATGATGATGAGGATGATGGAAGTCTGCAATCCAACTGAGATCTGTAGCGGCATGAAAAGTGGTATCAAAGCACAATATAGAGACATATTTGGTCAGTTTTCAAATGAGCTCCACCATGGTAAGCCAAGAGAAGCTCAACCTAGCAAGGATGAAGTTATTTCAAGGTTGTTTGTTCCACACATGTATGCAAAAGGGAAAGTTGTAGATGGATGATGATGATAGACCACAGGGGGTTTTGGAAAGTCTAAGGGAGGATGCACTATGCATTCACCCACCACTTGAGAGGAATTCAAAGAGTTCCACCTTAGAGAGGGGATGAGTTGGACATAATCACACAAAGTCTAGTAGAAGATGCGAACATAAGGGGCCATTGAATTGCAAGGTTGTTGTTGTTCATTCGATGAGACACATGAGGGATGGAAGGCTTATTTTGAAAAAAAAAAGGATCATTGCATTGGATGGCCAAGGAAAGAGAATTCATTAATTGGTCTTCGTTGACATGATCATCAATGGCAGAGAAGTTCAAGAACTTGTTGAAACAAGTGCTTCACACAATTTTCTACGAGCAGAGTTAGCTAAAGATATTGGGCTCAAGATCAAAACGAGTAAGACAAAAGTGAAACTGGTGAATTATAATTCAAATAAGGAAACAAGAGTTTCCTGACTAGTCCATGTATAGTTAGATGATTGGAAAGGACGTGAAAACTTTATGGTTTTACCAATGGACGACTTTGAAGTCATTTTGGGACAAGAATTCCTCAGAAGGAATACAATTGTTCTAGTGCCATGGTTAAAAAACATGGTTATAGTGAGTGAACAAAAGACATGGGTTATGTGAACAACGACACAAAATCCTAAGGGTGGAGTGCATATTTTCTCTACATTGAGCATGAAGAAAGAAACAAGACGATCTCGTTCACATGTTTATGCTCCAGTCATTGGGGAGATTGAGGAATACGATGGAGTGGGGATTCCTATTCTACCAAAACTCACCAAGTTGTTGGATAAGTTCGAGGAAAGGATGCCTAACAAGTTTCCTAAGAATCTCCCACCAAGGCATATCGTTGACTATAAAATTGAGCTAGAGCTAGGGCTGCAGCCACGTACTCTAGAGCTCCCTACCAATTGTCTGGACTTGAGTTGGAAGAATTGAAGAGACAATTAACCGAGTTGATTGATGCAAGATTCATTCGACCTTGTATATCCCTGTATGGAGCCCTGGTAATCTTTCAAAAGAATAAGGAAACAATGGAACCGAGGATGTGCCTTGACTACAAGGCGTTGAACAAGAAAACTGTGAAGAATAAATATCCTTTTCCACTAGCTGCAAACTATTTTGACAAGCTATCCAAATCCAAGGTATTATCAAAGATGGACTTTATACATGGTTATTATCAGGTTCAAATCATAGAGGGAGATGAATGAAAGACAATGATGATGACATGATATGGAAGTTATGAGTTCCTAGTGATGTCATTCGATCTATGCAACACTCCAACCACCTTCTGCACATTGATGAATGAAGTTCTCAGGTCATTCTTAGACAAGTTTGTCATGGTGTACTTAGATGATATCATAGTGTTCAACGAGAGTATGAAGGAGCATGGAAAACATTTTGAGGCAGTCTTTAAGGCATTGTGAAAGCATCAATTATACTTGAATAATTCCAAGTGTGTTTTCTAGAAGACCGAAATACCCTTCCCAATCCATTGGACTGGAAAAGGAAGCATTCGCATGGGCCTTGAAAATATTATTGTGATCGAATATTGGGATGAGACACACACCATGCATGATGTGAGGGTCTTCCTTGGGTTATCCAAATACTACTAAATATTTGTAGAAGGATACTCCAATATTGTTGCACCAATGCCATATTTTTTGAAGAAACAAAGATCTTAGAATTGGACGGAAAAGATCAAGATTGCATTTGAAGAGTTGAAACACATAATTGTCTCTACCCTGTGTTGAAGCTACCCAAATATGAGAAATCACTTGAAGTGCAGAAACAAACCTCTTAATTTTCCATAGGAGGATTTTTTATGCATGATGAGCACCCAATGTCTTTCGAGACTTATAGGATGAGCACCCGAGGAAGATATAGGATTATGAATGAAGGTATCCAATCCTTGAGAAGGAAATGATTGTTGCTGTGAAATGTCTACAAGTATGGAGGCACTACTTATTGGGTAGGCCCTTCATGTTTAAGATGAATAATGTGGCGATGAGATACTTTGCGACACAACCCAAGTTGTCCCCCAAGTAGGCACATTGGTGAGACTTCTTGACCGAATTTGACATAACCATAGAGTATAGGCATGAAAAACTTAATGTTGTCACTGATTCCTTGACTAGGGACGATCAACTAGATACACTTTAGGAATATGAGTCACCTACTATGAAAGATGGGAGCTAGATTCATGTGTTGATAGAGTTGTGAGAAAATATTAAGGAAGGATTATAGGTTGATCCAACAACAAAGAGAATTACAAAGCAAGTAGAGGAGGGGAAGACGAGGAGGTTCTTTCTTTGTGAAAAGATCTTGTATTTCAGTGAGCATATCTATGTTCCTAAGTCAAGTAATCTCTACAAATATCTCTTAAAGGAATGTCATGAATCTCCTTGGGATGGCCACCCAGGAAAACATAGAACACTAGCATTATTGGAGAGAGGATACTTCTAGGAGCATATGGTGCGAAATGTAGAAGACTGTGTCCAGACTTGTCATGTTTGTCAACAAGAAAAGGATGACACCAAGATGCAATAAGGTATGTTGCAACCTTTTCCAATTCCATAGAAGCCTTAGGTAAGCGTTTTGATGGACTTCATCATTCAAAGTTTGGTCACACAAGGGTACAATGGGATCATGGTCATAGTTTATCATTTTTCCAAGTACACAGTTTTCATTCCGATGAAGATAGGGTTTGGACTAGAATACCTGGCACATATGTTTTTCAAACATGTATTGAAGTATTGGGGTATTCCGCTAAGCATCAATTCATATAGAGATATGAGGTTCAATGGGAAGTTATGGACAACATTGTTCAAGCTTATTGGGATGAATTTATTGATGACCTTTAGCTTCCATATGCAGATAGATGGATATGAAGAACGAATCAATAGACTTTTGGAAGATTACTTATGACACTATGTGAGGGTGGATCAAGCTAACTGGCCAGATCTATTGGACATGCCACAGTTCAGTTATAACTTGCAGAAGAGTTTCACGATGAGCTACAGTCCATTCGAGACGATGAATGGGAAACAACTCATCACCTGACACACGGTTATGCAAGGATTTTATGGGATGAACCCACTAGCCTTGGGATTCATGACAAGTTGGGAGGATCAATTGGATTTAGCTCATATACATTTGAAGGATGCGAAAGAGAGGATGAAAAATTAGGAAGATCAAGAGAGATGTTATGTGTAGCTCAACATAGGATATAAGGTCTTCCTCAAGATCATAAAGAACCAATTCATGCCCCCAAATTGGATGGATCCATTGCTGGTGAAAAGGTATGAAGGTCGGTTCAAGATACTTGAGAAGATTGGAGAAGTATCATACAAGTTGGAGCTCCCACCTCACATGAGAAACCATCATTATGTTTTTCACATTAGTCAGCTGAAAATATACCAAATAGAAATGGAGGACCTAGACAGAATCGATCCCACCCATGGTCCAAAAATGATTGCCAACTGACCATAGTTAGAGGTTGAAGAAATTTTGGCATTCAAAATTTTGGGGATTGGAAAGCACCATCGACGTGATTATTTCGTTTGTTGGAAGGGAAGGTCCGAAGAAGATGGTTGTTTGGAAATATGAGAGAAACTATGGAGGTGGAAGAATAATATTTGTGAGTTCGAGGAGAAGCAAGGAGGATCAACATAACCTAGATTGTTGAAGACAACAATTCAATGGGGGCATGGAGGTTGTAAGACCTCGAGCAAGAAGGATAAACGCATACCCCATCATGAACTTCGTCGGAATGAAACCATAGAACATACGAGTGAATATCATGCCTAAACCAACTAGTAGATGAAGGAACAATATATTGGGAAAGCTAAAATGCCTTGGGTTCCCGATGCATCAAGGGAAGAGACCAAGGGAACGTGTGATAGAAACAAGCCAAGCTAACAATCGGTCAAGGCACAACTTGGGTGCCCCAGATGAAAATGATGAGTGAGATAAGAAAGAGTGGGAACACTTGGATGAGTTGGCTAACTCACCCAAGGGACATGTCCCCCTTAAAAAACTTGGCCTAAATGAAATGCGTACAAACTCCAAAACAAATGCATCGAATCCAAGCAAGGGGCACATCATCTTAGGATGGGAACCTATAAGGAAGGATGAGAAGATAATTTGGAGGGAGGAAAATATAGAGTCAAGAGACAAGTTTAGAACCAAAGAGGGGGATGGACAAGTTGATAAGAGAACCATAGGGATGAAGAGATGAAGCATGAAGGAGAAAATTTCATTCAGACTTCCAACTAAGGCAACGAAGGAAGGGAACCGAGTGACTCGCTAAGTTGAGTATTTTTGTTTTCACATATGTTTTTATGTAAACTGAGCGGAAAATCCCTTGTAAACGTTCTTCATGTGGCATGAGATATAGGCTCGATGAAATATTGTTCTTGTAAATAAAAATACTTTGGTTTTAGTTCAGTTTGGACACCTACTTGCACATTTCATTTTACTATGTATGAATTCTCTTTTTACTTGTTGGAATGTTCAAAGTGATAATATGAAAACATAACTTGAGTAATAAATGAAACAAAGTGAAGGTGTAGTCCAGGCTTAGTAGATCAGTGTGTCTTGCCATCGAGTTGAAAAGCATCGATGCCACTCGCTGTTGAGGATGTTGGATGTATTCAATCCATAGATCTACAACGGTGTGCCAGAAACAATAAGAGAAGGAATCTCATGCTTGGGAAGTTTGAATTTCCTTATGAAACATATTTTAATTAATAAGTTAAATTGCTATGATGATGTCTCATAATGAGTGTATGTGTGTACATGTGAGATAATGTCTATTGAAGATGGAAATCTTAGTAAGAAGGTTATTGTTAGGACATTGGAACCCTATGATTGCAATAGGGTGCATATTTCTAGTGGATGTATGGTAATGAGTTGGCACTCTCCTTGTGTGTCAAATCCTTGGCAAAATGAATCGCCCAAGGGACTGTGTAGAGGAGAAGGGGATTCTTGAGCCTAGAGGGTGAGTATAGCAAGGAATATGAAACTCAATAATTCATATGGCATGGTGGTTGGAATCGCGAGGGTGTGTTAGAAAGGACAGTGAGTTGAATTATTTCCCATGGAAGCTTTGTGAAATAGAGAAATAGTCATACAAAAAAGTATTGGTTTACAATTTCAAACTTGTTTTGAATACATGTTTATATTTTGGAGTTGAAAAATATTGTGAATAAGATAATTGTTATATAATAATGGCTATAACAATTATGTTTTATTAATGGTTGTTTTTGGAAGAGCTGAAGAATGGAACCATAAATTGAGTACCAAGAAATAAGAACATCAAAAGGAAGAAGACCTCAAGGACAAAGGCATGGAACAAGTAACATCCAGTGGACTTGTTGCATCTTGAAGAAAGAAAAGTGTAGCTGAAAGATGTAATGCAGGAGGAACACCTGCAACTATTTGAAGGTTTGGAGATTCCATTATCAGAACTAGAGTTCCTAGAGCCACAGCTATAAGATTTCGTATATGACCTTACATTGGAGCCCTTGATGGAAATGGTATAGTATGAGGTACTACAATGTAGATAAGGAGGTACACTTTGTTGGTTTGTGTAGGTTGAGGGGAATGAGATCATGTTGGTTGGAATTTTTGTGGGAATCAAAAAATTGAGAAAGTTGTTGCAGCTAGAGTTCTTAGAGCCATATCTCTGATATTTCATGGTCAGTCTATGACGGAGCCTTGGAAGGGAGTGGTACAGCCTGAGGGACTGCAAAGAAGAGAAGTGGTTACACTTCCTTGGGTTGTATAGATTGAGGGGAATAAGAGATTGTAGGTTGAAATTGATGCAAGGGTTACTGAATTGTGAAATCATTATGTATGATTTTCGGCTGAAGTGCCTATGTCAAATTATTTTGGGATAGAATGCCTATGTGATATTAGTATTGAGATCCTACATGTTGATTTAGGCTGGGTAGCCTAAAATTTTAATATGTACGTACACATGTATGGTGTTGTGCACTTAGGATAGTGAAAAAATAAGGGGGATGGGATGTAACATCTGTTGGAGTTACTTCACACACACATAGAATTTATTTTTCCTAAGGTTTTTCCTTGTTTATTAGTAATAATTAGTCATTATATAGTCTCCTATATTTTAGGGGAGAATATTCCACCTGGAGAATATTCTCTTTCAGTTGACACTTTGGTTTGACTAGTTGAGTTGAGTTTAGATGTTACATTGGTTTTGTCACCATGCAACATTGGGATCATCACCATGCTAATGAGGAATTGCCTTGGGATCATCACCATACTGGTGCATTACCCTTGATTCCTTGATCTACTCCTCACTACTCTCTGTTCAGTAAGTTAACTGAAGACTAGTTGACTAGTTAACTCAGCTAGGTGGCAGTTCACTCCCATAACTTCCTGAAAGACTAGACTAGGTGGCAGTTCACTCCCGTAACTGTTGGTGTGTGTCCAGATCACTCTATACCACCACTATGGTGCATTTTTTCTCCTCCAATGCACACTCATTGAGTTATACAAAGTATATCATGTGTAAATTATTCATTATTCATAACGGTTAATGAGAATTATTCCATTCTTTCTCTCCTGCTTATTCTTTCTCAATTTCTCTCTGCAAATGTGTGTGGTATTTTCTAGCTAGATCTATTCTATGTAGGTTCAACACATTTACATGGTATCAGAGCTGATGGACTGCTAAGAAAATTCTACACCAAATTGTTTTGCAGGTACAAAAGATTGAAGACAGTGGAAAGATGGATTTCCAAAAAGAATTCATTCTTTCACCTTACAACTACTTTGCATGGAAGGAGAGAATAATGATTCATATCCAAACAAGAGGATTGTAAAAGTTAACCTTGAATACAAATACAGAACTGACATCGGCCATAGAAAAATCCAAGTATTTAAATTGCATGGATGAATCACTTGAAACAATTTGCAGTCTTATTTATCCCGATCTCCTTTTTCACATATCTTCCTGTAAGACTCCCAATAAATTATGGACCGCCTTGGAAGGGATATTTCGAAAACAGGATGAGATGAGGGACACATGATGGAGTTGGAGATGCCCACATTGGATCCAAAAATCTTCGACAATAACCAAGTTTTCTTTACAAAATTCAAGGATTTATTGTCGCAACTCAAAGCTTGCGGGGTTGATAAATTGAAGGAGGAGAAAAAAATGGTTCTCACCATTCTCTCTAAACTTGGTCCTGAATTCTCTATGTTTGTATCTATATTCCATTCTATCAGATTCGCCTCCTGAGCCACCTGGAAGATTCCTTCTCTTGAGGAATTTATCGAATCCCTGACACAAGAGAAAACCAAGCTCATCAACATGGGAAAATTCAAAGGCCCAAAGGCATATGCACTTACTGTGCAAGATGTCAGCCATAAATATCAGAAATATAAATATAAAGAAAAAAGGAAATCTCATGCACATCCGAAGAAGGAAGGGTACACAAAACCTTTCACCGATGCCTCCAAATCCAAAGGGGAAAAGGGGAGAAATGCACGTACTGTTACAAAGGAATCCATCCGGAATCTACATGCATGCAAAAAAAAATAGATCTAATGTCTCAAATACTTCAGAAAAACAACCTTGGATATCAAATCCCCAAGGGTGCCAAGAAGAATAAGCCAGAAGATCAAAATCCCAAGAAAGGCAACTTTGGACATGCCTTGATTGCCATCAACTCCTCTCCCAATGCTTGGATCATAGATTCAGGAGCATCACATTGGATGGCTATATCAAAAGTAGTCTATTCTTCATTGGATTTATGCAAAGGTCATCCTATTATGATGGGGGACAACTCTTCATTCGAAATCACCAGAAAAGGAAGGATTGAACTCACCAACAGAAGCTTCGAGAATGTGTTGCATGTTCCCAAACTTTATGTCAACCTTCTCTCTGTGTATCAAATGACGAATTCCAGCACACGAAATAAATTCATATTCACACCAAATGTCATGGGAATATACAACATGCAAACCAAATCTAGGGTTGTAACCGGTGAGGTAAATCATCAGTCTAGATTGTATACTTTTTCTGAATTCATTGAACCTGATTCTGCTTTACTGCTTACTCATGCTGATGAAAGTAGTAGGATATGGCACGAAAGGTTTGGAAATTTGGATTTCAGATACATGCAACAACTTAGAAATAAAATATCGGTTGATGATCTACCAGACATCCATTTCTCCAAGGGAGTATGTGAGGGATGTGTTCTCGGAAAACACCCTCAAGAGAAATTCGACAAAGGAAAGTCTTTGAGGGCTTCCACGCCTTTAGATCTGATCCACGGTGACCTTATGGGTCCTTTTCCACATCCATCCATCAACAAAGCGAGGTTTGTTCTCATTTTTTTTTATGATTTCTCACGTTTTACATGGATATACTTTCTCAAGAAAAAAGCTGAGGTCTTTCAACATGTCAAATATTTCAAAGTCTTGGTTGAGACACAACCCAGAAAGAAGATCAAAGTCCTTTGAACTGATAATATGGGAGAATATGTAAATAATGAGATCCATAATATTTTCCATGAGGCAGGGTTTCAGTTGCAACACACAATTCCATATACTCCACAGCAAAATAGAGTTGTTGAGCGGAAAAATAGATCTCTAAAGGAGATGGAATCTTGCATGCATCATGCAAAGTCACTACCTCAGAGACTATGGGGCGAAGCACTTAATTGTGCAACATACATCCAAAAAATATTTCCCCATATATATGTCAAGGATAAGACCCCCTATGAGGCTTTGAGCAGCCTCAAACCGGAAGTGACCCACTTTCGCATTTTCGGTTCACATGCATGGGCCCAGATTCCCTCTGGAAAGAGGAAGGCACTTGATCCACAGAGCACTAAGTGTATTTTTGTTGGGTACCCTGACAATGTGAATGGATATATACTTATTGATATTTCCTCAGATCCACTCATCATTGAGCGAAGTGTCCAATTCAAGGAAAGTGTCTCGCATGTACCTCAGTAGTTGCATGCATACACCTTCATTGTTCCACCTGTCCGAGATGATGAGCATGCACATGTCGATTCTTCTTTAGATGAGAGTTCTGATTCAGAGGAATCAGATGATTAAGATTCAGAGTTAGTACAATCAGATGCAAAGTTAGAGAATCCAGATGTAGTTGTAGAGCTAGAGAAGAGGCCCAAGTGGGTACCGACTACTCTTCAGGATGCAGGGGATCTTGTTGGTGATCCAACTGACACTAGGAGGACTCGATCTGATTTCGAGGAGCCTCCAATTTCACTCACTACCACTGAACCATTTCCCTCCAGGAATATTTTCTTGGTTCAGTCTTTATATCCACAGTCTTATGGCGAGGCTATTGGAAATCCATTTTGGGAATGCCCCATGCAGGAAGAGTACAACTCCCTCCTTAAGAACTAGACTTGGGATCTGGTTCCCCTTCCTTCTAGGAGGAAAATTTTCATATGCATATGGGTCTACAGGACCAAGAGTGCAATGGATGGACATATTAGCAAATAGAAATCCAGACATGTTGCCAAAGGCTTTTAGTAGGTGCATGATATTGACTATGATGAGACCTTTGCTCCAGTAGCGAAGATGGATTCCATACGATTGACACTTTCCATTGCGACAACCAAGGGATGGGAAGTTGATCAGATGGGCATGAAGAATGAATTTCTTCACAGTGATCTCTCTGAGGAGATCTATATGGAGCAGCCCCAGGGATTCATGCATGAATCATATTTGGCCTCTCGACTGAAGAATTCCCTTTACGGCCTCAACAAGGCTCCGAGGGCATGGTATGCCAAGATGGACTCCTACCTGTTGTCACAAAACTTTGTACATTGAAAAGCAGACTTGAATGTCTACATGCTCAGGACAACTGATTCACTTCTACTCTTAGTTTTGTATGTTGATGATATGATGATCATCGGTTGCTCGACTTCAATGATTGTTGCAGTCAAGACGATTCTACATGATAGGTTTTTGATGATGGAAATGGGTCCGCTACACCTCTTCCTTGGACTCGATATCAGTCAGGATGCATCAAGCATCAAACTTTCTCAGGCCAAGTATGCACGAGATCTCCTTGAGATATTTCACATGACAGACTGCAAGTCTGCTTCGACTCCTTTCCTATCAGGAGTCAAAATTGAGGATGTCAGGGACACTCCACTTGTTGACATCACACTGTACATACAACTAGCGGGGAGCTTATTGTATCTCACACACTCTAGAACAGACCTCTCTTATGCAGTTGGCGTACTTTCCAGGTTCATGCAGGAGTTGCATGAGCTATATTGGAAGGATACAAAGCGTATCCTTCAATACGTATAGGGCACCATCACCTTTTGGATTCATTATGAAGCAGACTCTACAACATATCTCATTGGGTTTACTAATTCTGACTGAGCTGGAGATAGCACCGATCGCAAGTCCACATCTGGTTACTCACTCAGTCTTGGTTTCGGGCCTATCTGTTGGTCGAGAAATAAGCAAGATGTTATTTCTTTATCATTAGCTGAGGTAGAGTACATAGGGGTAGTTAACATAACCATTCAGGCTATGTGGCTACACCATTTTCTCACTGATTTGGGAATTCAGTTTCAACGGTCGATCATCATTTGGTGTGACAACCAGAGCACTCTGAAGTTCTACAGAGATCCAATTCAGAGGCAGTGGACAAAGCACATCGAGATCCACATGCACTACATCTAGAATTAGTACATGAGGGGATCATAGACCTATAGTTCTATCCTTCAACAGAACATACGACAGACACATTCACCAAGACCTTCAGTGAGCAGAAGTTCCATTCTATGTGAAGTTGTCTTAGAGTGAAGGACACAGTTTCCTAGAAAATGTAGTTCTTCTTTTTACATACATTGTACCTTGAGGGGGGTTTTTTCCCATGAGGCTTTCCCTCTTTCCTCACTATATTTCAATGTATCTTTTGTATTTGGGTACCTAACTTGGCCTCGTTGTCGAGACCCATTCTTTCTTTTCACCATAGTGATATTCGGGGGGGGGGTGTTGGAGTTACTTCACACACAGCTAGGATTTCTTTTTCCTAAGGTTTTTCCTTTTTTATTAGTCATAATTAGTCATTATTCAGTCTCCTATATTTTAGGGAAGAATATTCCACCTGGAGAATATTCTCTTTCAGTTGACACTTTAGTTTGACTAGTTGAGTTGAGTTTAGATGATGCATTGGTTTTGTCACCATGCAACATTGGGATCATCACCATGATAATGCACACTTTCCTTGGGATCATCACCAGACTGGTGCATTTCCCTTGATTCCCTTATCTACTCCTCACTACTCTCTATTCAGTCAGTTAACTGAAGACTAGTTGACTAGTACTCAGCTAGGTGGCACTTCACTCCCGTAATTGCCTGAGAGACTAGACTAGGTGGCAGTTCACTCCCGTAATTGTTGTTGTGTGTCCAGATCACTCTAGACCACCACTATGGTGCATTGTTTCTCCTCCAATGTGCACTCATTGAGTTATACAAAGTATATCATGTGTAAATTAATCATTATTCATAACAGTTAATGATAATTCTTCCATTCTTTCTCTCTTGCTTCTTGTTTCTCAATTTCTCTTTGCAAATGTGTGTGGTATTTTCTAGCTAGATATATTATGTGCAGTTTCAACACATTTACAACATCTCCATTGTTAATCCCCACAAATTATAATGTAGTTGCGTAAATGTGGTTTGGGTTGGTGAGCTAGTATGTTTGGTTCGAATATCATGTATTGATTTATATGGTCGAGTGCCGAACTATGAAAATCATACATTGAAACAATTAATTAAATAATAATCGTTGGATGCAATAGGAGAGGGACGATAACCATCAGGGGTATGATTTCACAACAAAGGGGATATGAAAGGGAGTCCAAGGGGTAGAACCCATGTCATTTTACTGAGCTAATGTGTCATAACCATCTAATCCTCCCTTTGACTTATTAGACACTCAATAATTGAATGTGTGTAATAGGTTGGGTGTGAAAGTTACTTCACATATTTATTGAGAACATGGGGCTAAGTATAATCTTCCTTGAGGAATGTGAGATCAAAATGCATGGGAGAAAAGGAAAATTGTATGGAAAAAGAGGACGTAGTTTTTACTTGTTGGTTTTGGGAAACAAGAGAGGTGTTGGGTGCTGGGAAGAGAACCAACCATGGTAGCCATGGAAAGAAAAATTGTTGGAATGAGTTTTATGTTTAAAATAAGATTGTTGTATTCCTGTAACATGGGTTATGTTCCTATAAGTGCATTTCCCATTGAGGAAATAGATCAAGAGCCTTGAGAAGGATATTATGAGAACTCCTGGAAAAAATGATAGTTCCTGGAGTCCCCTGCTAAGATATTTCCTGGCCAACCAAATGCATCACAACCCTATAGGGAAGGGGGGAGGCCCAAGGGATTTCATGGTAGAGAAGGGAGATCCCATTCCTTGGGTTGTGTAGGTTGAGGAGAAAGAGAGTCGGTGGATTGGAATTGTTGTTGGACTATAACTTAAGTTTTTGGGTTGTTGATTGTGGAGAGTGGACATTCAAGAAGGCCATACCTCCTTTTGGACTCATAGCCTCAACTCAGGCATGGATTACTATTAAGATAAAATGAAGAACAAGACTATGGCTTGGGGGAACATCCTTCATATGTAGCCAATTGGTTCATCTATTTAAAGATAATTTTTGTTACCATTTTTTGTGTTTATTCCACTATGCATATGTTTGTGGGAATGTTGTTGAGTTTGTGTAAATAACATGCATTCATGTGTTTTTAAAACTAGTATTAATTGCATGAATAAATTAACATACGGTCTGTTGTTAATTTTGTTGTGTCAAAGAAAACATTTAAATATGTTTCGCAGGTCAAGTTCTTTACACTAGTGGCCTAAGTTGACAATTTATCTTATTTCTTCATAAGCAATTTGGAAAGGGTAGGATTTCTAGATATATAACCAACAAAAATCACCTTGACTTGGATCAATAAGTGGAAATCCAAGGCAAGAATGGAAAAGAGGTTGGATCACTTTCTAGTTTTGGAGGATTTCCTTGAAGAGGCACTTATAATCCATCAATGGGTTTCCTTAGGAGGAGACTTTGATAACAATCTACTAATCCTGGAGGTGGCCCCTAGTCAAGGGAATAGATGCATCCCCTTCAATATGAACCTTGAATGTGGATTTTTGTAGCTTCGGGTAGGTATTCTCACATAATCCTAGGTATTGGGCATGTGGAAATCATCATGGGCACCACATCACACTTTTAGTTTGGTGAAAACCCCCATGGATTTGAGTGGGGTCTTCATGGGTTTGGTGATGGAATTTGTGGGCTTGTGTTGGGGCTTCACACCCACAAGGAAATACTAACTTGATGTTGACTTGTGGAGGGGATTCAATGTTGACCCATAAGGATTATGTATAAAGAAGAGAGGTCATTGTGAAATTACACATAATGTAGAGTGTGTGGTGGAATGATGGAGTTGGCATAAGTGAATCTGCACTTGTGTCAATGAAGATTGGTGATCTTAGCAAAAGGAAAGTCTGGAAGATGGCACATCTATCCCTAAAGAGAGAAGTGAAGAAGGTTGCATGTGTGGAGCAATTTTTTCGTAGAATACACATTTTGCAAGAAAAACAAGTGCGTATATATGTGGGCTATAGAAGGAGGAATAATGTATATGGTATATGCGGTTTGTAGTAGAGAAAACAATGTATGTATGTGGGTTTCCAGTAAGCTGAATCAAGTATCTAATTTTTTGGGCAGGTACATATTTGTACATGCTGCATGTGACGTCAGTAAGCCGTACAAGTGTCTAAAGTTGATTTGTGGGTAGCGGAAATTTTCAAAATATTGTTGAGGTTTGGTTTTCTGATTTATATAATTATTGGAGAACAAGGTTGTCCTCATATTTTGGTGATATTGTATTGGTTGGGAGGGATGGTTTTTCCCTCAAGATTTTTATAAAAATAGGATCACGGAGAAATAAAATAAAAACATATGTTCAAATAAAACAAAGAAGATACACAATGCAATAGAGACACAAATATATGTGGTTCACCCAGTGTGGGATATGTCCACCAAAGAAATTGTCAGGTCCTTCCTTTATTATTATCTAACAAATGAATGGATACAACCTACAACACACTCGCTGTAACTTCCTCTTCTTCCTCTTACAATCTCCTCTCTTAGAATACAATATTCACTCATATACACAACCGCAATACAATTCCCTCGGAAAAGAGGGTTACATTCTAGGGAAAAAACCCTAACATAACTTTTGTTGTCAAATATGTGACCTTATAATGAATGGTTCATATTGACTACGAAATTACAATATTTTACAAGGAAATTTTCCCAAAAAATTTCTCTTCGGGGGCATTTCCCCCGAACCCCTACTAAGGGGGGCTCCAAAATTTCTCACACCACCCCCCCTCTAGACCCCGTTGGAGAGAGATGCGGGGGACAAATCCCCCCACACCCCCGTCGAGAAATGGGGTCCAAACACGGCTAAAAAAATACCTCTAAATCAAGAAGATAATTAGGCTCCACAACTAACAAGAATTTGTGATGATAACAAGATTACAGAACTGAAATTGTGTCTCGTGTGTATTGATGATTCATATATGATATTTGTGTTTCCGTTGCATATACTTTTAGTCAATAATTTCAGTGTAAAGTTGTTTAATGATAATAGCTAGGATTTTACTATTAGATCACTAGGAAGCAATTTTCAGATATGAAATTAGTCACATAGTATTGCATGTGAAAATTGATAGAATGGCTCAAAGAAAATGAATTTGTGTAAAAAATAAAATACTCTTGGAAACCATTTGATGATGCTCTTAATGAATCAACATCCATTCAATTCCAACAAAACTTGAAAAATGCCAAGTAGGTGGAAATCTTATGGTCCAAGGAGAAAAAGGGAAAAAATGATAGAAATTTAAAGGATGTTGAAGAGATCTTAGCTATTATCCTCACCAAGGATGGATTTGGTTTCTTGACAGACACTAAAAATTCTAAGATAAGTCATCTTTAAAAAAAAAAAAAAAACAATCCTTTGGGCAGAGAGAATGAATGGTGCTTGAAGATTAGGTAAAGTTTGATTTAGGCAGGAGATGATAACACAAAATTTTTCCACATATTTTCCAATCATAGGAAAAACATAAAATTTGTGTGGAAAAATTGCAAAAAAGGATGGATCCTAGGTAATGAGCTTCTTTAAAATTGTTGTTGAAGGGGTAGAATATTTTCAATCCTTATTCAAAGATGAATCTTGAGCTACCTTTGCAACAATAATCCTCTTATGTAGCTTCTTCCCTAGATTTGTTGAATTAGAGGATAATCAAGCACTTATGGTGAAGGTTGGAAAAGAAGAGCTCCCCAAAACCCTTCATAGCTTCTAGAAGGACAAAACTCCTCGTCTAGATGATCTCCCTATTAAATTCTTTCTTAGTGTCATGATTTTATTGAAGAATATATCAGAATAGTAGTGGAGACTTAAATAACCATTAAGATAAATTTGGCAACCTTCAACTCCACCTTTATAGAAATTATACCTAAGGTTGATAATCCCTATTTCTATGAAAACTTCTGCCATATTTCCCTCTACAATTGCATCTACAAAATAATCTCCAAGACTATCTCAAGAAGATTGAAAGAGATTGTTTCTTTCCAGATATCCCCTGAGCAGTATGGCTTCCTATAAGGGAAACATATCCATTAGTCCATGAAGGTTTCCTAGGAAGGTCTCCACTTGATAAATACTAAGAAATAAGGGAATTGACTATAAAAGTATACCTCTCCAATGTTTTCAACATAGTGATTTGGATATTCTTAAGGATAATACTCATCCACTTGAGCTTTAGTCATTAATTTGTTATGTGGATCATGATATGCATAAATTTATTTTTTTATGTGAAACCACTAGAATGAAGAGCAATCCAACCAAGTTTATGATCTCATTCCTGGGTCTCTCAGAGGAATAAAAGTTCTATATCTCAGAGCTTTCTTCATATCCTATAATCAACTTTGATGTTGTTTTCAAATACTTAGGTTTAAATTTAAAATCCCATCTCTATCTTAAAGGGGACTAGCAATGGCTAATAGCAAAGGTTGAAAAAAAGGTCAATACCCGGTGCAACAAATGACTCTCTATGGTGGAAGATTGGTTCTTATTAAATCTGTCATCAAGGATGTCCTAGTGTACTGTATGTCCCTCGATTGGATTCTGAAAGGTGTCCTAGAGTAGATCAAATTTTTATGTTATCATTTCATTTTATTTGGAGCAAGAGAAAATAAATGAATGGCTCTAGTCTTGTAGAGGAAAATTGTAGCTCCAAAATGTCAGGG
This sequence comes from Picea engelmannii, assembly GCA_009831015.1. Taxonomy (NCBI): domain Eukaryota; kingdom Viridiplantae; phylum Streptophyta; class Pinopsida; order Pinales; family Pinaceae; genus Picea; species Picea engelmannii. The sequence goes on along the minus strand of ML797211.1, from coordinate 41,361 downwards.
AGGACGGGGCCTAAAAAATATCTTCATGTTATCAAAGGAAAATGCTACAAAACATGTTTGGAGGCTTTTGCAGTGTGCTTGTATTTGGGTGCAAGTCATAAAGGAAAAATTCCTAGCCCCAAATATTGTTGAGGACAAGGTAAGGATCCCCTTTAAAATCATTGAATGGCTCGATCATTTGGAAGGAAACTACCTCAACCTTCCCCTTGATTGTGAAATGGTTGATTTGGCATGTTGGAAAGGAAGACAAAGTATAGGTAGGATTGGACCCATTTATTGGAAGAAAAGACTCCCACAAATTGCCATCTCCTCTCATAAAGGATCTCAGGTTCATAGAATACTACACTCTAAGGCACAGATCAAGGGGAGCCTTTGCAAACTATCGACAACATCAATGGTTCACCTAGAGGGAATTGGATCTCAAAGAAGAATATGCAGATAATTGGAAGGCCTATACTAATAACCTTAGAAAGTGCTTTATTAATATTATTCAAGCGAATATGGAAGTTTAAATGTCCTACTATATATAAAATCTTTATGTGGTTCCTTCTAAAAAATAGGGCCCTTACTTGGGATATTCTACAGAAAAGAAGCTTTGAAGGACCTAGGAGATGTTTTCTCTATGAAGTTGATCTAGAAACCAATTTCCACCTCATCATCTCTTTCCCATACTTGAAACAAGTCTAGAAAGAGATAGAAGGATTAATAGGTCTTCATAATTCTTGGGAAGGAGACACCATTGAAGAAAGTTTCAAACGACGGTGTCAAAATAATGACACAAAGAGGTGCAAATCCCTCCCTATCACTTACGATTGGGGAATATGTCTGACCATAAATGCCAAAAAAATTTAGGGTTTGGAATCCCTTCCTCTTAAATGTGCCACTCAAAGCCTCAACATTCTTTATGCTTCCCATCAAATTACATTTTCTCTTCCTCACCAAAATGTTTCAGCATATCACATAAGAAAATAAATCCCCTAGGATTTCTTTGATGGAGCCTCACATGTTTCTCTTGATAGAGGTGGGGTGGGGAGGATTATTTACCTTTCCCCTAATTACACCCTCTTCTTCAAAGCTAGAATTGGTCCTACAACAAACAATTTCAATGAACTTGTGGCACTCAAACTAGTTCTTATGATGGCTCGGGAAAGAGAGTCAAATTTTTGGAGACTAAATTATAGTCACTCAATGGATGAAAGGAGACTTTGCCTTGAGAAATTTCACACTCGAAGCATTATTTATTGACATCAAGAATATGCAATCAACCTTCACTCATCTTTCTTTTTCTCATGTCTACACCTGGACAAAAACAAAGAAGTAGGCAAGCTTTCAAAAGAAGGATGGGGTTGCAAGAGGGCACTTGGGAATCCTTGAATCTACTTAAGGAAAATATTCTTCTTATTTTCATGAATCTTTTTTTTAATTTATATACTTTCTAAGAGATTATGGAACAATTATCTATGAAACTGCATTTTTCTGAATATTTTTTGGAAGACTGTATGTATATTTATGAGGAATTTTGTAGTTAAAAAGTTTTGATGTAAAAAATATAGGCTAGTGCTAGAAGAAAGAAAAAATTATGAACTCTATGCAGATGAACAAGTCTTATCGGTATATACTCAAACCATACAAGAATTTGGTGAACACTAGTTATGTCTTTTTGTATTTAGCCTCATAAAGCAGTTTGGAACTCTCCATAGTATATGTGGTTATATTTTTGTTTTCATTAATACAATCACTTGACTTTTTTCCCTTTTCACTTTGAAAAATAAAATAAAATAAAAATTTATATAATATTGAAATATTTTTTAATAAAATATAATAAATAGAATGTTTATTTAAAATGTTTTTTTTCAAAAATATTTTAATACTTTCGTAAGAAAAAATCATAAAACTAAATATTATAACTATAAATTATAAAAACATGCATTCCAAAATAAATTATAAAAACATACATTCCAAAATATTTTGGTTATATATGATTGTTTTTAAATTAACATAAATATACAAATACATAAACTTACAAACAAAATTTTAAAATAAAAAGCAATAATTAAAACTTAAAAACAAAATTTAAAATAAAATATAGAAAATACATATAAAAACAAAATTTAAAT
>ML797211.1:7285-32287 GCA_009831015.1 Picea engelmannii | reverse complement strand
ATTCTAATGATTAACCTTAGTCATTTAAAGTTTTTATTTTTTTAGAAGTTTGTTTTTGATATATACACAATCATGTCAACTACAAAGAATTTTCCTCAAACTCAAGAAAGTACAAATATAGTTATATGTTTTTTACAATACCTTTTGGTACCTCAAAACAACCTTAGTATGTGTACTTTGGAAACTTTGTTGTAGACAAATCTCTTTGTAACTCCTTTTCCAAAATATTAATAGATCTTAGGTAAAAAAAAAAATAGAAATAGTAATAACATGAATAATAATAGTTGGATACACTTATATTATGGAGTGTGATAATATGCCAATGATTTGAGATCGTTTTGTCCAATGTGTTTATATAGTATCCAAAATTGGAGATTTTCCATGGTAACATGAGAGAATCTTTTTTCATGGAATTACATGTCCTAAAGTGTTGAGATTGCAGATCCAAGTCCTCAAATGAATTTCGAGATTACTGAATTGATCTACGCAATTGAAATCTATAATTATAATCAATTTGAAGGTGATTTTTAGAAGAAAAAAAATGGATCACCAACTTTTGATGAGGCCAAATCATAAAAGAGTGAAATTTTTGGCCCATTATCCTACTCCTTATCTTATGCTATCTTGGAATAACTTTTACAACTATAAAATCTATTTCCAATTTGATATCTAAACATTCAAAGAAATTGATTTACTTTATTTTTTTAATTTTTTTTGTTGATGCAAAAAAAAACATAGTTTAACATGGGATATTGCAATGATGCAGATATGTTTCACATGCTAAGGAAGAACTCTTTTGTTAAGAAATTGCAACTTGGGGAATTTATTCTACCAAAGTTGCACAAGGATTACACCTAGGCCCAACTATATTAAGTGTGTGCTTTTGTAGGTGTTGGTCTAGAATGGACAAATATATACTCAAAGGGATTTGAAATTTGGTGGGCATGAATAATAACACCCCCACTTCACCAACCAACTAAGCCTCATTAGAAAAAACTAATATAATAAAGATTTGTGTTTTCATGTTTTTGTTCCTCAACTACCTTATTCTATGAAGAAATACTATACAATTTCAATGTGTTTTTTCTCACACGAAATTAAATATTTATAATGACCACCGCAATATTTTTCCAATTGAAAGTTTTTGCAACACTAATTGGTGAATGGAGATAAAATATGATTGCCTTAATATGCATATTTGATTTAATAGGAGAAAAATGATAATGTATTTTCGAAGTTATTTGCCGGATAATCCACAGTTGGTGTCATTTTTATCATCGACGTTTCGAATCTGAATTGGGATTCATCATCAGGACTAATCGTCGAAACTATTCACCACAGAAATATGAAAACAATGATAATGTAGTTTATGCATTTTAACATAAAGTGGAAAGTTATTTAGATGGACAGTAGTATAAAAGATTATTTAGTATCTCATAACAAGGGAAACGATTTAGTTAATTAAAAGTTATTAAGAAAAGTAAACTCATTTTAGAAATGTGCATAAAATTTAAATGAAGTAATTATTAATTAACTAAAACTAATTACTAGTGCACCCACTAATCAAGGAGAAGAAAGATGATCAAGAATTCAAATTCAAATAGAAGCATGGGAAGAGAAAAGTGGGTTGGGGGAATTTAAAGAGAGTTAATGAATACCTAAAGTATAAACTACATGTACCCACTCAAATAGGAAATGAGAAGAAGATCAATGGAACACCTAAGAGTGATAACATGAAATGTGAGAGTTGGGTGAGTATAATTCCTTATTTTACATTTTTAAATAAGTAATTACTTGTGAACTTGTGCATGTAAGTGATACATGGGTGGGTGAATAATTAGTAATTAGTAATTTAGTAAATTATATTTTTGTGTGAGTTAGACAAGTGAATTAAGCCACACAACCGATAAAAGGAAAGATTGAGCTAAGAGGAAAACATTTTTTTCACCCTAATGTTGGATGGTTGTCCTAATCCTTGGAAACTTTCTATTGGTGATTGTTGAGAGTTTGGTCTATTGAAGAGTGTTGTAAAGTGGAGATTTTATTCTCAAGCTTAGCATCTTCACTCTTCTCTTATTGCTAGATTGCTACCTTCTATACAACCCCATTTCATCTCAAGGGTCCTTGGGAAATGAGAGTACCCACTAGAATTGGTAGGGTGATCAACCAATAAGCTACTTAAAGATTGACAAGATCACACAAGGAAGGATCGAAACTCGCAAACCAAAAATTTGACAAATTGAAAAATCCCTTTGTACAATAATTCTTGTAATTTTATTTTAGAGAGCATTCAATTCTATATTTAATTTAATTTGATGACTTTACAAGTGAATGCTTATCCACATGGTTGATTATACTACTAGCAATATTTATTATAATTAACATTATATATTTGGTTATCAATTCAAATTTATGTGAAATAAAAAATGTTCATCTATAGGATTTTATTAGTCCCTACCGAAGGCGTAGAGGGACTATAGCGATCGATAATTCGCTGACTTTATATTAGTTTGTGCTTTTACTACAAATTTGTGCATACTTTCTAATGTTCGAACTATAGAAGTAAAAGCATATTTTTTATATAATAAAAAAACCCATATATGTCATGATCTGATTGAATGATAGATTTGAGGTCTTATTGCCAGCTTCACTATTCCCAATGAATTATATGTTTCCATATCCAAATTTTTATCATGTACGGTGCTTTTTCTTAATTTGTACTATTCGTATTGAAATGTTTAGATATCCAAAGTTTGTACTAATAGACTTGATGTCTTATTGCACATGGATAGTCAGTTTTCATATTACTTTGTCATCTCAGTCAATTTGTTTTTAGCATAGTCCCCAGTATTCGAACTATTGCTATTATTATTAATTTATTACTATTACTATGCTTGATTTTTATTTATTGTTGCGTACTTTGAGAGTCTTTGTCATTGTTACATACGTAAACAGGCCTGCCACACTGCATTCTTTCTTAAATGTTTGCACAAGGCGACGCAATTCGATGGTCCTAACAGTCTTAAGTGTTTACCTAATAGGTCTCATAGACTTAAATGTTTATTGCATAGAGATAATGTTGTTTGCAGTGAAATTGTGCAATATTGTTTTTCACCGACATCACTGGTTTAGTGGTTGATGCTTGTTCGTTGGTCTGTTCCATGATGCTTGTTGTTGTTTGATTCAACTTTGCAAAGTTGAGGTCCTGCAGTTGCAGTTGGACCTCTTTGTGGTTATTCACTGGTTTGTTGTTCTTCAAATTTGTAAGTTGTTGGACATGTTGTTGTGGTTTGCAAGTTTTGGGGCTACGTTGTTGTCATCCCTCATTGACGGGTAAGTTTCAGTTCCATCATTTCATTGCTATTCATTTTTTTATGCTTATTGTTTTGCACCTTGCAAGAAATATTTCTCAATTGTAGGAGTCCCTGCCTCAATATTCTGTTGCAGAACATCTTTATGTGTGGTCTTATTTTCTGTTCCTAGAAACCATGTGTTTTCATATGCCAACTTCCATGTCCTAGATATTGTTCCATATATATTTCCAAAATTGCAATGCAAAGGGGTTTAGAAAACGAATCTGGAGCTGTCACAAGGGGGAACCATCCGCTAGGGTGTAGTGACAGGGAATGCTTTTATTCTCTGGGTCAAAAACTTCGTCCACCTGTTTCCTTTGTCATGTTCTTTCTATTTTGCAAAACATCTTCTATCTCTAAGAATCTTGTAGGATGCACACCATGAATAGGTTCAAATCGGTCTTTGTGCTCAACAAATTTATAATTTTATTTATTTGCGTTGTTTCTTCTGTTTGGTTCACTGTTCACTATAGGTTTGTTTTCTTGTCATCTGTTTTGGAGACTAGGGGGGATTGAATTTGACAAGAAGAAGTTTGAAGGATACATACCGGGATTGGTAAGCAGTTTTGCGCTTATAGTTTTCTATTTGTCTTTTTGTTTTTTGTTTTTTGTTTTTTGTTTTTTTCCCCCTTTTCTTTGTTTTCATATAAACTGAAAATAGCTAAGAAACAACTTGAAAATCACAATTTAAGAGATGAAACAAGTAATAAATGTTGAGTCGTATGAAATATATACAGAATCCATTATACTTGATAGCATCGACGAGGTGTTGCATAGAAATGAACTTTTTAGACTGGATGCATTCTCGTATACTGTAGGAGATTACCTTTTTGATGCATTTTAGGTTCTACTGCATTTACGTTATTCCTCGATCGAAATGTGCAATGGATTGATAAATTATTTCTTGGGATGTTTAAAAAATGGTGACGTTGAGGCATTGGAGTCGTATGAATACGAATTGGGATCTGATTTTCTTTGGAAGTTGCATGGAATACATGATGTCACTATGTATTTTTCAAAGATGTGGTTGTCTGCATCTCCAATTCTTCTTGCACATGAGAGGGGACTTTGGGGAGATACATTTTGTATATGGTGGTTGTCTAAGTGGCTCAATATATCAATTGGAATATGTATATTGACAAGAAAAACAAGATATCTACTATTCAACAAAACTGCATCTAGCAATCCATATCGCATCTTGTTCCATGATGTCAATCTTGTCAGTGGTCATTATGAACCACTACTGTATAGAAAATTGTCCATATGAAATCTTGGAGGACCTCATATTTACTTGTCCCTCATTTTCAAAGACCTTGAATCGCAGTGGAAACAGATTATGCATCGCATAGACTGCCATGGTTTGTAGATAGCAACAATTGTTGTATCTAGTTGTGGAGATAGTTTGTTCAATGCAATTTGTTGTTTGGTAGAAACAGAGTTCGATGTGTAGTCGTTGCGGATTTACACTATACAGTACTTTTGCAATGCAATTATAGGCGAAAACCAACAATATTTTAGTTGCTTGCATCAACACCTTTCACCATATCTCCTAGAAAATATGTCGGCAATTGGAAGTTGGCAAGAATACCTTGTAAACATGGCACTTCCATATGAAAAAAGAAATGTGGAGGGTGGAATATTTTGTTTGCAATGGATATCTATCATATTCAAAGTAAATATCCAGGTCTGGTCGGACCTGTGAGATGGCACTGTCCATTCTTGGTCTATTGATTCAAATTACGATCAAACAATTGACATCATCTCGTTGAAAATAGATACGACACATATCCATTATCAACCTTTGTTGGGACATATCACTGGTTCAGGGTCCACTATCCATGCCATCTAAACCGCATTGAATCTGCATACATGTGGCATGATTTTTAATGAGAATGAAACTCCTTCTAGTTGCGATAAGGCCATACGGGGCTTAAACAAAAAACATAGACTAATTTATCACAACTTGAAAAAGGTCATGTGTGAAATTCGTCCAATTTGTGATGAGGCCATACAGGGCTTAAACAAAAAATGTAGGCCAAGTTATCACAACTTGAAAAAAGTCATACGTGAGAGAAAAAAAAACATTGGTAATATAGTAAATACTGTCGGTTTAGGGTCCAGTGTCAATTCCATCCAAACCACATCGAATCTACATAAGTGTCGCATGATATTTAATCAGAATGAAATTCATCCCAGTTTCCTCGAGGTCATCTCGGCCTTGAACAAGAAACGTAGACTAAGTTATCACAACTTGAAAAAGGTTATACGCGAGAGAAGAAAACAAATTGCTATGCTTCCTTCTAGAGAGAAACTGACATATCACAATCTAAAAAAAAATGTTTGTGCACAACACAACAAAAATAGGTACGATCGCATATGCCAGAATGGTCATGCAACCGTCTGAGAGGAAAAAATCACATTTCTTGGGCTAGAAGCAACACCGTGCACTACTACCAATGAAAAACAATAAAAACTTTCTACCCATGCTTCCCTACGGAAGAAAGATGCAAGACAAACCTACATGAAACAAATCAAAGGCACTCCTTCCATTGCATGTCCAATTTGCGATCAATTGAATTTCACAAAAAACAATAAGTCTTTCATGCCTAATTTGGAAGCAGAATACCTCCACTTGACAGTACATGATAAAACATTTTCCATTGGCAAAATTTGTCTTCCATGCAAACGGTTGCTTGAAAATGGAAAACTTCCACAATTTGCAACCCCTAACCAAATAAGATGTAACACACCACTACCAAATGTAAGTGCACTTACGAAACTTGAAGAGAGACTTCTATCTCTGCGAATTGCATTTGCACAAATCAAACCCCGGGGATAGAAATGACCCCAAATGGGCTTAACAAGATCAATTATTAATGTTCCTGTTCAACTAGATGTTGTGAAAAAATCCTCACCATAATTCATTAGTGATACAATGACAATTGTTGTGGCTCTCAAAAGACGCTTGGAATACAAAAATTCATATTAGAGGGGCAAAGTGTGTGTGCATACTGTTATGAAATCATTAAAAGAATTATGCTCCAGGGCCCTGTACAAAGCACAAAACATTTGTATAAATGAGAACCAAAACAATGCTCTTGGAGAAGAGGATGGCATCTCTGCATAGACTCTCGAAACTGCTAGTGAATTTGATACAAGTGATGAATCAGAGAATGAAACACTTGCTGAGACATTGGTGCATGGATTCACTAATTCACAGTGCATTCGTGACTTGCAAGACAAGATTGTCGAAATTGCACATACAGAGGGGCAACACCCACTTAATATTCAAGGACAAATTCGCTGAGGAAATGAATTTCCCAACACTCTTCTATGGAAATCCATGTCCCACTGACATTACAGAATGATTCAGTTACCATAAAATAGCTCGATGGGAGTTGCTACATTCAAGCAGTGACTTCTCCTGTCACATAACAAATTTGTTTTTCAAAACAATGCACATAATAATAGAGAAAGTGTTGTCTTTCATGTGGGTCCGAATAAGAAAAGGCCAGTTACAAGGAAGAAATTTGTTGGCCAAGGATGTCAAGTACAAAGTAAACCTAGAAAAAATCCTGAAATATGATATTGGATACATAGATTTCAAAAACATTCTCATCTCTCCTGACTGTTTGCAACAAAACAATAAAACTATTTTTGCAATGATCCGACAATTGGGCCCGCCAACATTTTTCATCACATTTTCAAGTGCAAATCATTGCTATGATCCATTGGTGGCTTCAGTATCTGACTTTCATAGGAACAATAAACGTAAAAAACAAATCGATACACTAGAAAATAATGACATTGACTACCTCATAATAAAAGACCCAGTGACATGTACTTGCTACTATAGACATAGAATAAATGCTTTGAGACAATTGATATGCCATGATGAAACGTTTTTCAGAAAAAATATCGAACTATTGTTTTGTGACTGAATTCCAGAATAGGTGGAATAAACATGACCATGCATTGTTGTGGATAGAGGGTGCACCAATCTATGGAGATGAGAAAAATTCACAGATCGAGCAGTTTGTGGAAAAATACATAACATGCAACACAGATCATTTGTCCGGAACTTGCCAAAGTTCATAGACACTATCATACAAAAAGTTGTAGAAAACAAAAAGATTCGCATTGTAGATACAACTTCCCTGTGCTGCCAATGAGAGCAACAAGAATCATAGAGCCGCTTAGTTTAGCGGACAATGTTGTCATTGAGAAATCTAAATCCTTGTTCGCATTTCTAGAACAATGAGAGTTTGACAAGTTGATGAGCTTCGATGACTTCTTGACAGAGCTAAATCTATCAAAAGATGAGTACATCCAAGCCATATAATGTACGCTTAAACAACCAACAATTTTACTTAAATGAAAACTTTCCCATATCTGGAACAACAGTTTCTCCAAGGACATGCCAGTTATGTGGAATGTAGATACAGATGCGCAGTACGTCCTCAATGCATATGTTGCAGCATCGTATTGTACCTCGTATATGACAAAGGTTGACAAATCTATGACAAGTGCATTCAGAAGAATACACAAAGAACATGAAAGAAGTCATATTGATGCCATACAAATAATACATATGCTTGGAAATACATTACTTAATCTTCAACAAATGTCTGCTCAACAAGCAGTCCACATTGCACTTTCGTTGCCCCTCAATTGTAGTTCAAGAAAATGTGTCTTCACAAACACCACTTGAGAAACACACATTTGTGCTTAAACCACCGTGTTTTCTAGAAAAAGAGCCTGACAATTCAGAAGATGTGTTATGTCGCTCTATTATTTATTATTACCTCCATCGTCCATCTCCTATTAAGCATATCTTCTTAGCAGAATTCGTATCGCATTACAAAAAAAATGGTGTGCCCATATCAAAAAGAAAAAAACCCTCTGTGATACGATTTTTCAAATACAATAAACATTCTGAGTATGAAAACTATTGTTATACGTTTCGTTCGATGAAAATGAAGACACATTAAAACATAACTTCCCTACATGGGAAGTTGTGTATGTTGCCTCTGAGACTATACTGCAAATCAATGAAGATAGATTTACTTACAATGTTAATCCAACATGGGGTGATATAGAAATTGTAGTTAATGAACTAGAAAACCCTGACAATATTGATGAGAGATTCACAAACCGAAAAACAACCAAACTTCCTTTGAGTCCTATGACTTGCAAGCAAATTTTCCTCGTCCTCGAGTAGGTGGCATTGAAAAACGTATCAATCTTGGTTTTCAAGTCACAAAACATCATTTCCTTATTGAAAATAATGAATAACACATAATCAGACGTCTGTTGAATCGAGAACAACAAACAATTCTAAAGGACATTGCGCTTAAAAAATGCTTAAGCATGCACACTCCCGTGCACATGTTCCTTACAGGCAGAGCAGGAACAGGAAAGACATTCACAATGAAATCATTATTCCAAATGCTTATATGAATCTATGATTCAAACAATTCCTTTAATCCTATGAAACCAAAGGGCCTAATAGTTGCATACACAAGAAAAGATGCCTATAATGCAGGTGGAACAACAGTCCACTCTGCATTTTTTATGCCTTTTAGCAAGTCATGGTTTTTTCCACTTAGCAAGGACATGTTAGATACCTTGTCTAAGGTTTATGATGAATTGCAACTTGTCTTTATAGATGAGGCATATTTGATTGGAATTTGCTTCTTGTATTCCATTGACAACCGACTGAGAAGCACAAAACACGTGCACACAAAATACTTTGGAAACATTGACATGATATTCTGTGGGGATATTTACCAGGCACAACCGATCCAAGATTCTTTGATATTTGAACAACCTATGGTTAACATGCAAACAGTGACGCATGACTTCTGGAGGGACAATATTAAATTGTTTGAATTGCATACTACAATGCGCCAAACAGATGAAACCTTTATCACAATTCTGAATAGAATGTAGACAAACATCTAAACACACGATGACTTAAAATATATCAGTTTGAGGTGCTTTTGACCTGCACCAATAGACACAACCTTCCCTTACCCGTTCTACACAAATAAGGATGTTGCAATGCATAACAGGTACATGCTATCACTCATGCCTGGCGATGATATAATCATCAATTCAATTGACCTGGAAGAAGACAACCATGGAAATGTGCCACGTCATGAACATACAACCACTTTACCTTTGCAGCTTGTCTTGGAATTAGAAATGTTGGTTGAAATATATGCCTACAACTATGTTTCATAGGATGGCTTGGTCAATGGTGCATATGGAATACTCACAGGCTATACCAAAACAGAAAAACTTGATGTCCTCTAGATTAAGTTCCATGAACCACATATAGTCAAATGACAAGCAACCAAGTTGGTTTATCTATATAATTCAAACACTCCAAGCGATTGGACACCTATCTTGCGAATATCAAATTCAGTATCGACATTAGCAAAGACAGGTCAACTGAAGATTCGAAAACAATTTCCAATTAAACTTGCATGTGCACGTATAGTCAACGGATTGCAAGGACTAACACTTGATAGTCTTGCATTTTAGCCTGCCGGAATTCAAATACATGGAATTGTATACACAACATTGTCCTGTGTCAGAAGCATAGAATCCTTGTATTTACTAAGTCCTCTTACAAAAGATAATTTCAAAGTCAAACAAAAAGTTGATATTGAAATGCAACACCGAATGACTATCGCAAAATGGCATCTGCAGTATGATTACCAATTCATACAAACAAACTCATATGTATCAATTCTCTTTCTTAACACACACAGATTACATGCACACATGGATGATATACTCAATGACTATGATACATTGCAATCTGATATTTTTGGCTTGCAAGAAACATACATGGAATTATGCATGCAAAACAAACAATTTCCAAATCACAGTTGCATATCAAGTTACATTACACACGGGGTGATGATATTGGTGAAAAAACATGTAACAATTTTGGAGCATATACATTTCGAAGAAAAGAATGTTGAGATGGTGCTTGGAAAAATATTTTTCCATGGAACAAAAATCGCAATATTGAATTTGTATGTTGCTCCCCATGAAACATTCTCCAACATACTAAATGTTATTTCCAGTGCATTAGACCATTTGCATATGAATGAAACCATTGTGATTGTAGGAGACTTCAATACTGACATGCTACAAAATAATGCCAGAACAAAAGAATTGGAAAACTACATGTGCAAATACAGTCTCTGTTTTCTTTTGAACAACACAAGCCATGTACAAAATGTGCTTATTGACCATGTATGGTCAAATGTGCCCATTTCTCAATACACCATCTTTATCTTAGACACATACTAGTCTGATCATGATACAATTGGTATTGCACTTGAATTATGAGATATACATCAAACATATTGCAAAGTCATATTTCTATGTTTCAAAGCATATATGTCTAGCTTGTTGCAGAAAACCAAATTATCCAACTTATTAGTTTTCCCTGGTTTGTACACATACTGGTCTGGTCACCATATAGTTGGTATTGCACTTGAATTATGAAATATACATCAAGCATATTTCAAAATCATATTTCTATGCTTCAAATTATATCTGTCTATCTTGTTGCAGAAAATCGAGATATCCAACTTCTTAGTTTCCCTCGTTTGTAATTGATTTTGGTCACAAATGTTTTTTACAAAATATATATATATATATATATATATATATATATATATATATATATATATATACAAACTTGGATGAACACACACAAAACAAAAGAAGCATTCTTCTAACACTATATGTTACTCTATTCCTTTGTTTCTATTTTATTTAGTCTATGTACATATTACTTGCTTTTTTATTTACATGTCAACTTATGTTCATGTTCGTTTTGTTTTGTGCTTTTTTTCATAGAAACAAACAAGAAAACTAGACACTGCAAAGAACTCCTAACCAGAAATGTAGAAGAATCCATGAAAAGGTGCATATTTCTACCTGTGTTCCATATCCAGTAATTTTTTATTTACTATGTCTATATTTGTTGCACTAGTTTGCAACTCTGTTTTTTTTCTCCTTAGATACTCCATATGTTCCTGTACATTAACTTGTCTTCATGTCAATTCTATTTTTTGTGCTGCTATCTTGAATTAAATAAATTTTTACTCCATCTTTTTTTTTCATGTGTTCCTACACAACATCTTGTTTTCATTTCCATTGTATTCTCTGTATTTCTACATTGAAACATGAACACAATAATTGGGCACAGGGTTGGAGCCTTGTGTGCCAAGTCTAAAAAATCTAAGGTGCAATGTGTTGCAACAACTACAATGTGTATGCCTGAGACTAAGAGGTATGGTTACAAAAAAATCTGATCTGCATACGTTGTGCAAGTTCTCCAATATAGTTTTAAGAAATTATCTATTTCATTTGTTTGACAAGTGGAGACAAAAAAATGTTTTCAAAAAATTATTCACTAATGTAATTTATTCTATTTGTACAAAGCGGTCGGTCGGACTCGTGATAAATTATAGCATTGTATAATTTACTATAAATCTTGGTAAAATGTTAAAATATTCTATAAATTACTAAATCTCATGTTGTGGTCAGTCGGAATCGTCATACATAGGCATGACTATAAATGTGAACCCGTGAGTCCACCAACCCACGCAATGTGTCACATCTATTTTATACTATATTTCTATTTTATTTACTCTATATACATATTCCTTACTTTTTTCTTTACATGTAAACTTATGTTCATGTCCATTTTGTTTCTGTACTTTTTTTCAGAGAAACAAACAGGAAAAATGGACACGACAAAGAATTCTCAACCAGAAATGTAGAAGAATCCATGCAAAGGTGTGTATTTCTACCCGTGTTCCATATCCAATAGTTTTTCGTTTACTCTGTCTGTATTTGTTGAACTGGCTTGCAACTCTGTTTTTTTTTCCTCCTTGGAGACTTCATATCTTCATGTACATTAACTTGTCTTCGTGTCAATATATTTTCTATGTTGCTATCTTGAAATAAATAAATTTGTACTCCATCTTTTCTTTTCATGTGTTCCTACGTAACAGTTTTCTATTGTATTCTCTTTATTGTGAGGCATACAGTTCTTACCTCCGTTTCTTTTTCCTCTTCTATACTTATCCATTCTCCCTTTTTTCTTCCCCTCTATTATCCGTTTAAGATTCTATACTTAGTCCCATGTCTATGTTCGCGGGTTCCCAGGATGGCAGAGTGACAGATTCCATGTCCATTATGTCTTTACATCACGAGTCCGACCGACCATCGTTTGTTTTCATAGTTGGCGAGTTTTATGGTTGCGGGTTCCTACGTAGGCACCATTGAACTCTCATGCCCCGTGTACGTGGTATACATCTTGCGCTCGAAAGTTCGGTGATCTACAATTCGACCCCGGACTCGATCTTGCGACTTATTTTTCCCAGCATCTGTTGATATTTTTCCCAGTTCGTTTTCACAGTTATCCAATTTTATGGCCGCGGGTTCCTACAATGCATTATTGAACTCTCATGCCCCATGTTCGGATATACATCTTGCATCCAAAACTCTGGTTATCTACAATTCGACCCTAGACTCCTCAAACTCGCAAGCCTCACTCTTTATCGAACTCACAAATTGTATATCCATCTATATCTTGACATCATGAGTCCGATCGAGTGCTTTCGTTTCCTTAGCCAATTTTATGGCCGGGGGTTCACGGGTATGCGTTATCGAACTCTCATTCCCCGTGTTCCGAGTATACATATTCCATCCAAAACTTGGGTGATCTACAATTCCACCATGGACTCCCAGGTTCAAAAAAGTACCAAAGCATCTTTAATTCTCCTCCATGCCCGCCACGTTCGCCCCTTCCCAATACACATTAATTATGATTTTACTGGTGACATCTCACCACATATGTTCGAAAAGATTGGAATTAATAAGCGGAAATATCGAGGTAATCTCCCATTAAAATTCATTTATGGGAGAATATTATGGAATCTAATTAGTTTCCTCTGTCAATCTTGAATTCACAAAAAAATGATGGTTTTTTGGTTTTTTTAAGGCATCATCGTAGCAAGAATTCAATATTGTGTTGGCCCACTGTCATCTACAAAGGTGTTCACATGATGCCACTCCTTAGTATTGTGCATATCATTTTTGAACCTTACAGGTTTGCATATTTGAGACTTTGCTTGCAGACAAAAATGTTGCTCCACCATTCCAATTAGAACATAGTTTGCAGTTGGGCCATAAAGAACAATAATAAAATAAAATAATATGAAAATTGTTTAAGTAAATATAAACAAATTATCTTCTGACTTGAACCTGCTTTTGTCAAGATCCAGGTATATTACATAGTTGTCAATGTTTTCCCCTCTTTTCAATAGTTTCTCGATTTCCCTGCCATATTCACACGCTTTCCCAATGCAAATTGATGACACTTTTATTAGCTTTGAAAAGATTGGCATTAAAAGGGGAAAAGGTCGAGGACATCTCCCATTAAAACACATTGAACCAAGATTTACCGGAGATTATATTATGATGTTGCAGCATCCATTTTAAATACAATGAGGAGCAAAGGAAGGTTTTCATCACCTTATGGTTGTAGCTCGACAACATGTATGTGGAGATACCCTGAATATTTTTGGGCATGAGGACCAATGTTTTCAGTGGTCCATAGCTTATGACTACTACTCGTCCACTTCTGCCTAGATGAAAGTTATCTCGACATCTAAAATTGCAATGACAAATTGTATCCCCGATTTTTTTTTACTTTAAGGACTTGGTCACATGTTGCACCGAGAACTATATTCTAAACTAGAGGATTTTCCATATGAGCAACCATTTCCAAATCTTCCTATCGCCTAAATTATTTCGAAAGATGTTAACACTTCTCGAACCAATGCCTACTTTAAAGGGAGATAATTGCAAACAATTATTAAAGAAGCATGGTAATGAATTAGACCTCTTGTTGAAGTTATTACAGGACCCAACGCCCGCTCCCCGGGACATGGCCATATAACAGGTTAGTGCATGTAAAAACCGTTTTCGGCAAATTGCATGGATTTTTATGAGGACAACGAGACAAGAAAGTGAAACCCACTTATCTTAGATGATTATATATATTTTATATTTTATGTTCAAGTAAAAAACCATCTTCCACTGCCGCAAGTTGATTTCTATTCAAATCTCTTCCCAATTATTGCAATACAGGAGGCAGAAGAAATTCTTTACGCCATCTTATTTAATTTTCGTCGTGCCGAATTGTTATCCATTTCCTGGACTGTCTATGTGTAGGAAGTTGAAATTTGAATTTGACCCAGTAACATTCTCGTGCCCAAAATTATGGAGACACAACGCTTGCCAACAATTTTATAAGGTCTTTAATTATTTTGTTTCAGTTTTTAAAACATTGATATTTGGAAAGTATTTTCCTCGGTTTTCTGTCCAGCCGACAATCTTCCTAGATAGGAAGGGAACACTAGAAGAAATGGAGAACTATAATGTTATAATTATTTTTGGGTCTAAACAAAATCCTTGCTTCCTTCCATGTCACATATCTGGTACAATGTTTTTTGCTGGAATAACAAGGGAGTACATCTACTAGTTGCATTTTTTCCATGAAAAAAGGAAAGGACAATTCATCTCTCTGCCTTGGAAAGTCCAGGATTTCATGGTTAGGAACCAATTCAATAGTTCTTTCACTTACACTATCCTGAATGAACTCCATACCAGTACCATTGATTCATAGAAGCATAACCAAAAAGACTCGGGTGAAAAAAGTGCCCAATCCCCGACTGCTACAACCAAGACCAAAACATCTCGTAGCAGTACTCCAACGTCTTACCCAAGTAACAAAGTCAGACACAGTTCTTCAAGTGGAGGAGGAGATAACAACCCTCCCTCCGGAAAAATTGAAAGTTTTCACAAGCTTCCCGTGGGCAAAAAACAGAAAACAGTAGTACAAGAACATGAGGGACCAAGGGGAGAAATTGATATCTATGATCTCTCCCTTGAAGATATGGAACTAAAAAATGACATTGACAAAATGTTGCCTGACAATGATCACCTAGAGAGAACTGATCCTCACAATCCTGGGATGGAAATAATTGGCATAGATACATTGGACGAAGAAGAGTCTTTTTCATTTCAGAGCTTTTTTTTTTACAGCGAATCAAAAAAATTGATTATTGAAAACAGAGATGTAAAGAACAAGAAAGGGACATCTCATTCAGAGATCAACCTACACAACATGCGCCCTTCCCAAATATCCAAGATGCATCGAGAAACTAAATATGTTCTAGACAACTCTATTAGTGACCTTGAAACGAAAAACCTCATGTTAAAGACATGAATCAAAGAATTGGAGGAAACTCTAATGCCTCTTCCACTCTTTTGCTACTCCTTTGGCAATGGTCGGGTCCACCACACTTGGGTCAAATTTAAAAGGATCATCAAGCCTTCTCACATCGACCCGAGGCTATGTGGAAAAGAATATAAACAAAAGAATGGAATTAATAACAGAAGCTTAGGAGATGTCAAAGAATATGGTCTATTTTTGAACAAGAGCGCATGCTTTTCATGAGTATCTGCAAGCAGATCTCAAGAACGAGAAACGTTTTTATATCGATGAAATTTTACCATTTGGTGTTAAAGTTACCAGTATGACAGAATTCAGAAGAAGACAAGAGGATCTCCCTTCCCTAGATCGAATAGACCAATTAAACGCATGCTTGAAAGAAAAGGTAAAGAACCTGATTGGTATCGTTCAAGAATGTAGCCAGACCATATCTAAAAGAGACAAACTATTCAAGAAGATAACTGAGATAGATATAGTTGCCAGGACCAATGAAGTCCAGGACCCGAAATTGATATTAAACTTGTTTTTTTTAACCAAGCAAGCCTTTTATGATCAAGTTCATATCTATAAAAGACTATCATTTGAAAATTTCTATGGAATTCGTGAATATGGTGAAGATGACATGAAAATTTGGCTAGTCGGTTATGCAATTAGAAACAAAGATATTCAATAAGCATTGCACAACTTGTCTATTGATCTAAGGGACTTGGAAAGTGAATTCTTCAATATTAAAATACGGCATGAAATGAATGTGGCGCCCAACGAGCTACATCGAAGAATGGTTGAAAAAGGTTGTCGACCAGATTACCAATGAAGGTCAAAGCCGAGGAAAGCCATAAATGGACATCAGTGAACAAATTACAAGGCATGTGACATGATCATAGTAAGTTTATACTCATTGATGATAATAATAATAATCTATTTTTAAGGTCACGGCCAAGCCACGCCGAATTGGTGTATGAGACCCCCTTGTTTGTGGGACAAGGGACCCCCCTCCGCCCAGCGATTTGACTGGTAAAGTCTACAGAGGTATACATACCCTACCCCCCTCTGGATTTGAACTTGTGACCTATTAGAAGGAAACACATGTTCTTAACCATTAGGCCCACTCAGGTTGTCTTCATCCACTTATTCTAACAAAGATTTAACCCAGATCTAACAATTTTCTCTTTCTTCTTGCCATGTTTTGTTGTTTTCCATCACCGACTTTCTTCTTTATACAAACTTCATTATTCTACATCTTTGATTTGTTGTCCGTGACAGTCCCAATCGGAGTCATTATGGAAAACAAATTTTTATTTCTCAAAATATGTACTGAACTATAGTTTTTTTTACAAATTCGAAGACAACATTTTTTGGGAAATATTCTCAAATGTATTTTGTGACCTATTTTATCTGAATATAAATATTTGGGGTTGTTCTATGTCGATATTCAATGCTTGGTGTTGTTATTTGAAATTTTTATTTCTTCGTAAAATTAACTCATTTCGTTGTACATGTTCATGTTCTATATTGTGCATATATTGCAGCTTCCTATATTTCAGAATATTCTTTGATATACAAAATGTAAAGTCATATATTTTTTTTCTCTATTCCTTGTAGGTTTGAGAAAAAAAATTCGAACCCAAAACACCATTCAAATTCGAACATGGTTTACATTTGGACCACAAATAATCTAGTAAGATACATTAATATGGATACATTTTAAATAAACATAAACAAAATCCCTTTAAACTTGAACCTAACTTTCTCGGGCTCCTAGATTGTTTGCGGGTTGATTGGTTAGTTGACTGTCAAATCCTTATTTCCATCTATATAGTCACATTAGGAACCCGACTGACGACTGCCCCTTTCAACACTTGGCCAAATATCTCACTGCGACATCCCAACTTAGCGTTATCGCATTCTTATCCCGCGTGTTTTATTATATACATATTGCACCCAACACTTCCGTCATATACATTTTGCACCCAACAATTCTGTGATAAAAGATAAAGTGTAGAACATGGAAAATAAGGGTTAATATATTCACATCTGTGATAGATATCCCATTTTCTTGCAAGATCTTCTCTGCATGTTTTTGGAGAAGTTATATACTTATTGCATATACTTGGAAACAAGTGCGAAGGTGGCGGGCACAAAAATACCCTTGGAAAGTGGTCAAACGGGCTTCAAAATAGGGTGGCAAGGGTTCCTGAGGAGATGTAATGCCCCGACTATAAAATTGTATATATCATAACATTTCAGTGCAAAATGTGTAACACAAAGAGGGTGGTCCTGCCATCCTCAATTCAAATTCATTCTGGTTTCACTAGTCACAACTCAGTGCATAACTTTGTTTATTGGCATTAACAAGTAAATAACATATTCAACGGCGATTTACGGGAGCCCGACTGACCCCTAGGTTAGGGATTGGTCCTATATCATCACATCATGAGCCTGATCGACCGCAGTTCCTTTCAACACTTAGCCAATTATCTCTCTGTGGGGTCGTGACTTAGCGCTATTGGATTTTATGCCCCCTGTTCCGTGATATACGCATTCAACAACGATTTACGGGAGTTCGAACGACCCCTGGGTTGGTGCTATTAGAAATATTGCACCCAAAACTTTTGTCATCTACAAGTGCGTGATATACATCTTGCACCCAAAACTTATCTACTCTACAATTCGTTGCGACTTAGCGCTATCGATTTCTTATGCCCATTGTTCCGTGATATACATGTTTCACACAACACTTCTATGATATAAATTTTTCACCAAACACTTGCATCGTTTACAATTCAACCCCGATTGTAGAGCCCTCCTATCGGGGAATCCATAATCTAAAAAGTGGCTAGGCATCGAATGGCGAGCGGTCGATCGGAGTCACGATATAAAAGCACAAAACACCATTCAAATTCGAACATGGTTTACATTTGGACCACAAATAATCTAGTAAGATACATTAATATGGATACATTTTAAATAAACATAAACAAAATCCCTTTAAACTTGAACCTGACTTTCTTGAGCTCTTGGATTGTCTGCAGATTGATCGGTTAGCGGACTGTAAAATCCTCATTTCCATCTATATCTTCACATCAGGAACCCGATCGATGAACGTCCCTTTCAACACTTGGCCAAATATCTCACCACGATGTCCCAACTTAGCACTATCGCATTCTTATCTCGCGTGTTCCATTATATACATCTTGCACCCAACACTTCTATCATATACATTTTTCACCCAACAATTCCATGATAAAAGATAAAGTATAGAATATGGAAAAGAAGGGTTAATATATTCACATCTATGATATATATCCCATTTGCTCGCAAGATCTTTTTTGCATTTTTCTGGAGAATTTATATACTTATTGCATATACTTGGAAAGAAGTGCGAAGGTGGCGGGCACAAAAATACCCGTGGAAAGCGGTCGAACAGGCTTCAAAATAGGGTGGCAAGGGTTCCCGAGGAGACATAAGGCCCCGAATGTCAAATTGTATATATCGGAACATTTCAGTGAAAAATGTGTAACACGAAGAGGGTGTTCCTACCATCCTCAATTCAAATTCATTCTGCTTTCACTAGTGACAACTCAGTGCACAGCTTTGCTTATTGGCATTAATAAGCAAATAGTGTATTTAACAGTGATTTACGGGAGCTCGACCGACCCCTAGGTTGGGGATTGGTCCTATATCATCACATCATGAAACTGACCGACTGTAGTTCCTTTCAACACTTAGCCAATTATCTATCCACGGGGTTGCGACTTAGCGCTATCGAATTTTAATTCCCCCTATTCCATGATATGCGTATTCAACATCGATTTACGATATTCCGACCAACCCCTGGGTTGGCGCTATTATAAATCTTTCACCCAAAACTTTCGTCATCTACAAGTGCATGATATACATCTTGCACCCAAAAATTTCGTACTCTACAATTTGTCGCAACTTAGCGCTATCGATTTCTTATGCCCCCTGTTACTTGATATACATGTTGCACACAACACTTTCGTGATATAAATTTTGCACCAAACACTTGTATCATTTACAATTTGACCCTGGTTATAGAGCTCGCCTACCCAAGAATCTGCGATCTGAAAAGTGGCAAGGCATCGAATGGCTAGCGTTCGGTCGAAGTCATGATATAAAAGAATGAGCGCAAATGTGAATCGGTGCGTCCGCCAATGCGCAATGGGACATTTTCGGAAAAAACAACTAAGTAACGAGAAAGAGAGAGTAGAGTGGAAAAACAAATGGGAATTTGGTTGAGTATAGAAGAGGGGAAAGAAGGTCCAATATATTCAAATCTGCAATAGATAATCCATTTCCTAGCAATATATTTTATGTATGTTTCAACTGGGGATAGTGGTAGGACGGGCTTCAAAATAGGGTGACAAGGGTTCCTGAGGAGACGTAAGGCCCCGCCTATTAAATTGTATATATTGGAATATTTCAATGCAAAATGTGTAACACGAAGAGGGTATTCATGCCATTTTCAATTCAAATTCATTCTGCTTTTACTGGTGACAACTCAATGCATAGGTTTGCTTATTGGCATTAACAAGAAAAAAATGTATTGAACAATGATTTACGGGAGCCCAACCGACCCCCGAGTTGGCACTATTATAGATATTTCACCCAAAACGTGCGTCATCTACAGTTCTTCCATATACATCTTGCACCCAAAACTTCCTTGATCTACAATTCGTCCACATATAGGAACATGGTTTGCATTTTGACCAAAAATAATCTATTAAAATACATTAATATAAATACAATTTAAATACATATATTTAAACTTGAACCTGACTTTTTTTGAACTCGTTGATTGGTCCTATATCGTCACATCATGAGCCCGATCGACCGCAATTTCTTTCAACACTTAGCCAATTATCTCTCCGTGGGGTCGCGACTTAGCGCTATCGAATTTTTATGCCCCCTGTTCCGTGATATATGTATTCAACAACAATTTACGGGAGTCTGACCAACTCCTGGGTTGGCACTATTATAAATATTTCACCCAAAAATTTCATCATCTACAAGTGCGTGATATACATCTTGCACCCAAAACTTGCGTACTCTACAATTCGTTGTGACTTAACGCTATCAATTTCTTATGCCCCCTGTTCTGCGATATACATGTTGCACACAACACTTCTATGATATACATTTTGCACCAAACACTTGCGTCATTTACAATTTGACCCCGGTTATAGAGCTCGCCTATCTAGGAATCCGTGATTTGAAAAGTGGCTAGGCATCGAATGACTAGTGGTCGGTCAGAGTCACGATATAAAAGCACGAGCACAAATGTGAACCATTGCATCCGCCAACGCACGCATTGGGACATTTTTTGGAAAAATGGCTAAGTAACGAGAAAGAGAGAGTAGATGGGAAAAACAAACGGGAATTTGGTTGAGTATAGAGGAGGGAAAAGAAGGTCCAATATATTCAAATCTGCAATAGATATTCCATTTCCTAGAAAGATCTTTTCTGTATGTTTCTGTAGAAGTTGTATACATATTGCATATACTTGGAGAGAACATTGAAGGTAGCGGGCACAAGAAACAACAACTAGAAATTGGAAATTTCCTGAACCCGTGAAATCGACGATCTGTGAAAGAGATGTCAAGAAATGGTCAACAGTCGGACAGGCTTCAAAATAGGGTGACAAGTGTTCCAGAGGAGACGTAAGGCCCCACTTGTCAAATTGTATATATCAGAACATTTCAGTGCAAAATTTGTAACACGAAAAGGGTATTCATGCCATCCTCAATTCAAATTCATTTTTCTTTTACTCGTGACAACTCAATGCATAGGTTCGCTTATTGGCATTAACAACCAAAAAATGTATTCAATAGTGATTTACAGGAGCCTAACCGACCCCTGGGTTGGCGCTATTATAGATCTTGCACCCAAAAATTGCGTCATCTACAGTTCTGCCATATACATCTTGCACCCAAAACGTTTGTGGTCTACAATTCGTCCACATATTGGAACATGGTTTACATTTGGACCAGAAATTATCTATTAAGATACATTAATATAAATACATTTAAACTTGAACTTGACTTTTTTCGAACTCGTCGATTGGTCCTATATCATCACATCATGAGCTCAACCGACCACAGTTCCTTTCAACACTTAGCCAATTATCTCTCCACGGGGTCGCGCCTTAGCGCTACTAAAATTTTATGCCCCATGTTCCATGATAGGCAGGTTGGTTCACTTATTGGAATTTATAAGAAAAAAACACATTCAACAGCCATTTACGAGAGTTCGACGGACCCCCGGGTCGGCGCTATTATAAATCTTGTACCCAAAACTTTCGTACTCTACAATTCGCCATGACTTAGCGCTATCAATTTATTATACTCTCTTGTTCCGTGATATACATGTTTCACAAAACACTTCCGCGATATACATTTTGCACCAAACACTTCCGTCATTTACAATTCGACCCCGGTTCACAAAACTTTCAAACCATTTATCACTCTCTTCAATCCCCGCTACATTTCCTCCTTTTCCAATGCACATTCGTTATGCTTTTACTATCGACAACTCAACATACAGTTTCTCTCATTGGAATTAATAAGGAATATATGGGAGTCCGACCCACTTCCATTGATTTTCATACCTATTTGTCAGGTTTTCATAACCGAACTTTCCTTCCCCCTTTTACGTGATATACATCTTGCACCCAAAACTTTGGTGATCTACAATTCCATAGTTTTCCAACTTTATAGCAGCTGATCTCCGAGTTGGCGCTATTATAGATCTTGCACCCAAAAATTCTGCCATCTACAATTCACATGGATTATGCTTTTACTAGTAACAACTCAACTCACGTGTTTGAAAGAGATTGGCACTACTTTTCTTAATCACAACGCGCCATACAAGTTTTCTTAACAATATTACTCCACTCTCCCCATTTTCCAAAATTTACCTTATAGGCTACTTGGAAGGGACTACGTTGCCACGCAACACTTGTTCAATTAGTTATGGTATGCAATTATTTATTTTATATCAATTAGTTATGGTATGCAATTATTTATTTACTGATATAAAAGTTAACACGATATGGAATGGGAAGAGTCAAATCAATTAATTCCATATTGTAATATTTATGAATGAAAATTATCCATTACAAGTACCCATTGAATTTTTCAAGTTGGAATTGATGTATATATGTATATAAATCAAAATCAATTCAAATGATGAGATAGAAGTCGAACTGGTTCATATCTATGATTTGAATTTTATATGTGTAAAATTTTGTTTGAAGGATATTGTTTTTTTAAAACAAAATTAGGAAATTTATATTAATGAAAAAAGGTTGTAGTTGAACTAAACAACACTAATACATCACACTATAAGTCTTCAAAATTTAAGTCACTGGATCAGTTCCAAATCAAAATATTAAGTTTACATATGTTTGCTGGAAAAAATTCTTAGTATTTACTACTACAATAAATTCTATATTATCTATTTAACAAGAAGATAACTTTAAAAACCATATCCTATTCAGAAAATTTAGTGGTTAGTTGCCTATTCTAGGCCCAAATTAGTTGGAATGGATTCCAACTGACCTATCTCCATGTCCTCAAAGAGTTGGTGCACTATGTCCTCCTCTTTTAATTCTCCCTATCCATAGTTGACTAACGTCCGCTAGTTAAAGGCCCCAGCTGATTAAGCATCTTTACACAATTGGACAATCAAAGCTTTAAGCATGACACATTCTACCTCAAAGTTTACAATTTGTTGCTTCGGTTGGACCATAGTGCCCATGATGGATGCTATTTGAGAGACTACCCACATCTCATTTTCCTAAACCTCGGCTATAAAAGTGAAAATGGAGGACATATTCCCTTGAATCATTTCCTTATAAGTCCTTAAGACTCGTCATGTTTCTCATTGATCTCTATAGTCTATGTATGTTGGTATACTATCGAGAAGCCTCAGAAATGTTGAGAGGTGAAAACAACTTAATACACAACAAAACAATGAAAAAAAAAGGGTATCCTCTACTAAGATACCGTAAATCACTGAATTTCTATACCAAGAAAAATGTTTTCCATTCCACAAATTCGGTGCCCTATGGATGGAAAATTCACATAGGAAGTTTATGCTCCAATCTTCATCAATGTTAACTCAGATTCTGATGATTATCCTTAGTCATTCTAAGTTTTTTGTTTTTTCATAAGTTCATGTCTATGATATATACATAATCATGTCATCTATAAAACATTTTGCTAAAACTAAAACATTATTAATATAATTTTATTCTTTTTACAATACTTTGTGGTAACTCAAAACAAGCTTAGTACGTCTACTTTGAAAACTTTGTTGTAGAGAGATATCTTTGTAACTCTTTTTTCAAAATATTTATAGGTCTTAGCTAAATTACAAAAGAAAATAGAAATGATAATAATAGGAATAATAATAGTTGGATACATTGATCTTATGGAATACGATAATATGTCAATGATTTGAGATTTTTTTGTCTAGTATGTTCATATAGTAGCCCAAATTGGATATTTTCTATGGTAACATGATATAAAAAAAATTCATGGAATTGCAAATCCCAAATCGTTGAGATTGCAAATCCTAGTCCTAGAATAAATTTTGAGACTGTTGAATTGATCTTCGCAATTGAAATCTATAATTTTAGTCAATATGAAGGTAATTTTTAGCAAAAGTTGGATCAATAAATTTTGGTGAGGCTAAATTGTAAAAGGTTGAAATCTTTGGTCCATTATCCTACTCCTTATCTTATGGTATCTTGGAATAGCTTTCACAACTCTAAAATCTCTTTCCATTTTGATATCTAAATATTTCAAGAAATTGATTTACTTTTTCTTTTAATGTTTTTTTGTCGACACAAGCAAGCAACATAGTTTAACATGGCATATTGCAATGATGCAAATATGTTTCACATGATACTAAATCACTCTTTTGTTAAGAAATTGCAACTTGGGGAATTTATTCCATCAAAATTACACAAGGCTTGCACCTAAGCCCAACTATATTAAGTGTGTGGTTTTGTCGATGTTGGTCTAGAAAGGAAAAATATTAATACCCAAATGGATTTGAAACTTGGTGAAGGTGAATATGGTGGAGGTGAATAATAACACCCTCACTTCACCAACCAACCAAGCCTCATTGAAACATACTAATATAATTAAGATTTGTGTTTTCATGTTTTCTTGTTCGACTACCTTTTTCTATGAATAAATACTATACAATTTCAATGTGATTTTTCTCACTTGAAATTAAAGATTTATATTGACCACCAAAATATTTTTTCAATTGAAAGTTTTT
>ML797210.1:179262-193414 GCA_009831015.1 Picea engelmannii | reverse complement strand
CCCAATTATTGGACTATGAAAATGTCCCCTTTGGATGTTGACGATGCCACCAGTATGGGCATTTGGTGGCAACTTGCCACCTTCCCTTACGAACAAAAGGAGGCACCTTTTACAGAGCAAAACTAAAGTCTTCAACTCAAGCCAACAACAATAGGCAAGTTTTTGGTGCAGAAAAGGCAGCACCCCTTACAGTGGAACCTACACCCTCCACAGAAGCCTCAAAGGAAAAAGAACAGAAGAATTCCACTCCACCAACTGAAAGAAATGCGAAGGAAGGATTGGAGAAAACAAGCCTTGCTACTATGGATACAGGAAGCTCAAGGTCTCTAGTCTCGGGTAACCATGTACTTTCCTCTCCTCCCATTACAGTTATAATTAAAAATTTGACTTTAGAGGGAAATGAGTGGTTGGAGGCTCTGAAAAACTTGTCTTTAAAAATTGTCTCTCGAACCTTTCCCAAGTCTTTCTGAGACTGCAACAAGGATTCTTCCGTCCTAGAAGCCCCTTTCCCCCTAAGCATTTTTTCCTTACAGAAGAAGCCTCCTCGTCCTCATCCCTATCTAATGAGTCTTCTTCTACCCGTTATTCCTTAAGATCACAAAAAAGAGCCCCTTCCACAGGTGGACTGGGAAAGGAGGAAATCTCCTCCCTGACCAGGGGAGGACGAGGGAGAAATTCCTTGTTTTCAAAAGCTCAATCAAAGGCCAGGATTGACCTTCTGGCCGGAAAACAACAATCTATCGAATGGGAACTTAGAGCATCGAAGCCCCGAGGCAAGGTTTCAGGATGAAGATTATGTCTTTCAAATGCAAGGGTTTGGCGGGTGCCCTAAAAAAAGCTGTCCTAAAAAGGGTGATCACTACATAACACTCGGATGTGTTACTCCTACAAGAAATAATGGGAGTAGGTGAAGAGGTAAAGTCAAGCCTGGAACTACTCCTACCAGGGTGGAATTTTATTACAGGGGACACTATGGGAAGATATGGAGGACTAGCCATTGTTTCGAACTCACATAACATTCAAGTTCTTAACACTTGGGGCTTGGATTTTGGACTCGGGATCACGGTTTTGACCCCAAAACTCAAGGATGTTATACATATCCTAAGACTTTATGGACCCTATGAGAATAAAAAACTATTTTGGGACTCTCTTCTCTCAAAGTCTTTCTTCAAAGAGATTCTAATTTTAGGGGGATATTTAAACCTCTCCCTGGGACCTTCAGAAGTCTGGGGGGATAGCGCCAGACCTGACCTTCTGGCAGATTTTTTCTGTCAAAAATTTGCGGAGTGCAGACTAACGGATCTTGATCCTATACTCCTCAAGACTACTTGGAAAAACAACGGGGTTGGAATCGAAGGTGTGGCAAAAATACTGGATCGGTTCCTGGTAAAAAACTATGTTTTGGACAAACTTCTAACCTTTAAGCAGTGGATTGGTTTTGGAGGCATGTCAGACCACTATCCAATTTTCTTGGAATTTGGACAGGGTTCTAAGAAGCCAACCAGTCCCTTTAAATATAACAAAACCTGGCTTAGTAGAGAGAGAGAGAGAGACTTGCAAGACTTTTCCTAGTCTATAAAATCAATGCATGCTAATATGTATCAACATCTAACCTGCAAAACAATTAAAACAATTAAGCTACAACAAACTAGTTAGCATAATAAAAACATACATGTACAGGAAAATAAAAAGAGTAATTAAATTAAGAATTGCATAAACAACACATTGATAGTCACCAGACTGTTGGTGGTCCCCCCAGCAATTTGTGGCTACTTCCTACGAGCACACCACGAGCTTAACAAGGCGAATTCACCATCCAAACTTGAAAACGCAGTTCTGGCATAATTTTGGCAATGTAAAATATCAAAAACAGAGGAAAACGAGTTTGTCCCCAATACAATGGTTCTTCTACTTTCTTAACAATGTTATGACCATCCTAGCAGTATTTATAAGCTTACTGACCAAGTGGTCGACCACAGGAGGATCGAACCACTTCTAATTTCGGCAAAATACAATAAACGATGCCCTAACTGAGAAAACAGAGCAAGCCAATAATCGCCCTCTTTGGACAACTGAAACTGAGTTGTCTGGAGTTCAGTAGCTGGAGGGGGCGATCATGAACAAAACCTATGTTCCCGATTCGCCCAACACTGGTTGCCAATGCCATAACCGCCAACTCGCCTTCCATTTCTGTGCAAGACGGAGTGTTGGATAGAGTGTCGGATCAAGTGTCGGAACTAGAAACATAGTGCGTTTTTGTCCTATGACACCAAAAAACATGAATTAGCTCTTAGAAATCATAAAACATGATGAATTATACTTGATTCAATCATTAAACATGAATTACATGTACCTTATGACGATCATACCATTTTATCATGAAATTCTTCAAAAAGATCCTTTAAAGTATGAAAAACACATATGTACATGTGGCAAAAGTGTATAATAACCATCATGAAAGTGATCATATCTCAGGCCCAACATTACCCCCACACTTACGATTTTGCAGGTCCCACTGCAAACAAAAAGAAGTTACCCCTCGTGGCTAGGCTTGTTGAGGAAGATCAGATTTGGAAGCTTCTCCTTCTTGATGTGTAGACTTAGCCTTGTGCCTCTTGTGTTTCTTTAATTGTGCTATGAGGCTGCGATTAGATTTAGTCATTTCATCAACCACCGTTGAAGGGAGTTGACCTTTGCTTGAAGGACTGCATTGTCATGATGAAGGTTTACATATATTGTCTTCCTCTCTTCCAACTGTTGAAGAAGCTGATGGTTTTATTTTTGTAGCTGCTCTATGGTTGGGACAAAATTGGTGATCTCTAAGGAAGGCTTAGATCCTTTGAGGGATGTGGACAATCTATCAGTTTTAGTATCTAAAATAGGCATGGGTGAATTAGGTGTGATGGGAGATCGGTAAGGTGAGGTAGGTTCTGATTTTGTTTTCCTTAGTGGCTCTAATCCCTCCACAAAGACTACCCTAGATTTCTTACGAGGGCTCTCAAAGTCGGAAGACACTTGGATGGGATCCAAAGCAGGTGGAGGTTTTGCATAAGGCTTGATTCTTGTGTTATGGGTACTCTTCCAAAAGGGTCCTTTACCAAATCAAATGGCTCCCCTCTTGTTTGTAGGAATGATGGGAAAGACTTGTTGCATTACTTCTTGAAGCTTTTTAGGTGTAGGATCAAGAGAGAGTGAAGGCATTGGGGGGTCAACAATAGGCTTCTTTTGGTCTTTGGTCTTGGTCTTTTTACCTGATGAAGAAGTAGGGATATCAACAAGCTTTTGGTATTGTTCCAGCAAAGATAGGGTTTGTGCAAGGGAGTTTGGGGTTCTTGGAGAGCGAGGCTTGGATGGAGAGATAGTTTTTAGGCTAAGTGGTTTTTGTCGGTCTTAACTGGGTTTGCAAATTGGTAGATAAAGGCATCCCAATTTTGCCCCTGTTTCTCTAACTCGGCTAGAACAAGGAGCTTGATCAAGCCATGGTGGAAGAGACTGTTGTGGGGATTAGTCACATTTTTCCTCACTTGAGAGGACATCTTTTGCAATCTTTTGAGAAAATAGAAGGGGGAGTTCAAGGGTTTGTTGAACAGAAAATGAACCAGCAATCTAAAATGACAAGCTTTGAAAGTAGAGTATCTACCTTCACATGTAATTAACCTTGTGATGACAATGAGGGGATTGACCAATTATGCCTTTATCCACTCCTTAGCATACCCTTTTGCTCCTAAAATGCTCTCGAATTCGGGCTTAAACACCCTGTTGTAACTTGAGCGTGGCAATTGGTGGTTTTTGAACCATCTATCTCCCATTCTTGGGAGCTTTGTTGCAACAGCAATGGACTGTTCTGTGACTTTAGAGGTGAGAGACCCTACATGTGTTGTCTTACCATCGAAACTAACTGCAAATTGCATAGAGAGGTCGTCATCGTGGCCCTACAATCTAGACAGAAATGGCCCCCAGCTAGTGCGCAAAAATAATTCTCTGCATTGTGAAAATTCAGGAATGGAAAACAAGTCTACATAGGAGGAGGGTTTGTATCTCCCGGGCATTGTGATAGAGGTGGAATTCACCAAGCAAGGGCGAAATCAAGCCAAGCAGTGGCACGAATTTAGCACAGGTCGAATGCGTTTTTGGATAGAGGACGAGCTGGCAGAGGTTGGGCGCGATTTCTTAACGCATAGGAGAGAAAATGTCAAGGGCAAATGATATAATAGAGTGCCCAGCCCGATTTTGGATGCACTTAAGGTGGAATACGTTGCGCACATGTGCACACGAGCTGCCATGTGTGGGAAATTCGAATTCGATGGCAAGATTTGGGGCAATGTAATGGTGTGTATTTAGATCAATGTCCAAGTCTTTTGACTTGGACATTTGATCATAAACATATGAAGCATCTTTTAATCAATGCCTGCAACCAATTTAATTGAATCTAAGTGAATTCTGGTTACCTGGAATCTAGGACAGTTATTGGTGTGTAATTCACATGGCACCTCATACGGCACTTCATTCGGTACCTCATACGGTACTTCATCTGGTACCTCTGTGTTAAGTGCATTTTCACCTCTTATAATCGATAGCCTGCAAATTTGAAGTGTTTTTGACAACCACAGTGGCTAATGAGCAGAGGTAGAATGCTCCATGCTCACTCATTCTTCTTGCATATGACATATAATGTCAAAAAAACCTATAATGAACAAGTTATAGCAAGCATAAAATGTATTGTCAAACCTACAATATGCAGCTTGTAATGGAAGATAACCAATAAAGAGTGGTCTATTAAATAACAGATAAAGAGTAGTCTGTTAAGATTGAGTTCAGTAATTTATAGCACACAGGAGTTAAGCATTTAAAAATAATCATGACTATCAATGTAATAACCTGTATCATAGAAATAATACAAAAAAAATTGCAAAGATCTACTTCTCTAGGCAATTATCATTTGTCAGCTCATGAACCCCTCCCCCACACCTAAGTATTGTGACACCTCACAATCAAAAGTATAGGAAACTAGTCAGTATCCCCCAATAGCCGAAGATTTATAGTATGTCAAGTGTAAAGATAAAATTTCACAGCTTGGTCTAACGAGACAGTTAGAAGATGGCCCCACCTATAGGATAAGAGATCCTATATATATAAGAAGAGGTAGACAAGAGAGTTTCAAGATAGTCTTAGAGTTATTTCCCAATGGAAAGTTTATGAGATTCATTAACCGTAGCTTAACCACACATACTCCATGTCAACTTTGTCTGCAAGTAATGCCATACATCAGGACAAGTTTAAATTTATGATTTATTTTTGTCAGATTATCATCCTCGCTAGGTAGAATGCCCCGCTGCCAGCAAGCCTGTTCAGTACTCCGGCGGATTTACCTAGTCATACCACAGGTCGGTACCCACTGCCAGCAGACCTGTTCAATATCCCGGTGGGTTAGCCTCTTAAACCCTCAGAGACTGGCCCTCCATCTTTTAATATTTTAGTATAAGATTGCTTATGCAAGAAGATGGGGGAACATCTCTGAAACAACTTTTTCTTTCCTCTTTTTTTTCAATTGGGATGGTATTTATGTTAGAGGATGACTTTCCGTTATATTACTTAGTGATTATCTCGATGTAAGGGGTACTTAAGAAGACGTGGCCTATCTAAAGATATGATATAATCAAGCTATTTAGTGTGTAGTGTATGGTACCATTGAGAAAGAGCAGAAAGGTATCTCTAGACTCAACTTACTTTCTTCCTTGTAGTTATTGTGATGTTTCCATGACTAACTGCTAATTAGACTTCCTTGTTACTCTTTGATAAAGACACTTGACTCACTTACTCAGGTTTCTTGGAAAAAATGTACGAGAGACCTCTAGGATTGATAGTTATGGTATCACTTCCTTATACAGTGGTGAAGAGTTTCAAGAGCAACTGTTTTAGAATGCCTTAAAAAATGAGAATGTTTGCAAAAATATGGCTAATCACAGTAAGTCAATATTCATTTGATGCATTAACAGACACAAAATTCAAGTATAACAATGTTTTGAAGAAAGATCCTTGAAACTGTGTACTCTGGTGAAATAAATACTTACAAAAATATCTAGAATTGCCTTATTAACAAAATGCAAAAACTATTTACATATGTACAGTAGGAAATTCAAATAATTTTCAAGAACAAGGGGGGACTTCCCCACCTACTAAGGCCAATGCCTTGTCAGCTGTCATGACATGTAGAAAATTGTCTCTGGAAATGGGCTTATGATAAAACTTAAGTCGGTGTCCATTTACCACAAAGGAGACTTGTCCATCGTCAATTGTTTTAATTTTTACATCTCTATTGTCATATACAGTGTCTACCTCATAAGGACCCAACCATTGGGTGGTGAGTTTTCCTTTGAAGGTTTTGAATCCGGAATCAAACAACATAGCCCAATCACCAGGTTGGAAGTGTTTCTTCTTAATAAACTTGTCATGCCACTTGCTCCTCTGGTTTTGGACTAATATTGTCCGTTGGATGGCATCTTGTCTGATTTCATCCAACTCATTTAGTTGTAGGGATCGTTTCTTATGAGCCTCATCCAAGTTCAATCCTAATTCTGCGGCAATATGGAAGGTCCTTACATGGAATTCTATAGGTAAAAGTACTTGTTTCCCGTACACTTGCTCATAAGGGGTATGTCCAGTGGTATTTCTTCAGGTATTCCGGTATGCCCACAAAGCCTCTGGGAGCCTATCAACACAATCTCAGTGATGTAACTGAACAATCTTGGTCAAGATGGGTTCCAGAACTTTGTTTGTGGATTCTACCTGTCCATTGCCTTTCGAGTGGCATGGAGAATATTTGCGGTGTTTAATCCCATATTTCTCTGTTAGCTCTTTCATCATCTTGGAAGTAAATTGAGTGCCTTGGTCGGTAACAATTTCACGAGTGACACCGAAGCGGGTAAAGATGTCTTCATAGATAAATTTGACAACAAACTTCTCTTTAGCCCTGAATAGAGCTTTTGCCTCTACCCATTTGGTGACATAGTCTGTACAAACCAAAATATAGTTCTTCCTATGGGACATGGGTGAAATTGGTCCTACAAAGTCAAGGGCCCATTTTTCAAAGGGTTCTATCATAACTTGGGCCTGCAAAGTCATTTTGTGAGATGACACACGTCTTACTATCCTTTGGCAGCTATCACAACTTCTCACATACTTTGCAGCATCTTTGAAAATGCTAGGCCAATAGTAACCTGAATGTAATACCTTATATAATGTGTGTTTGTCAGAGAAATGGCCACCACATGGTCCATCATGACAACTTCGTAGTATATCAGGTACCTCGTCCTCTCGGACACATCTACGAATAATCAAATCAGGACCTGTACGAAAAAGATCATGACCAACTCAAGAGTAATTAGCACTATGTGTAATAATTTTCCACTTTTCATGAGGTGAAAAATGAGACGGTACCTTCCTAGTAGCCAGATAGTTTTCCATATCCACAAACCATGGGGTATTGAAAGAGAGGGCAAAAATATGCTCATTTGGGAAACTATCATCTACAGGGATATCATCATCCTCATTTTTTATTCGGGAAAGAAAGTCAGCTACTACATTATCCTTTCCAGGTTGGTCAAGCACAATGATATTAAATTCTTGCAATAATAACAGCCACCTAGTCACTCATCCATTAGTTATAGGTTTGTTCACAAATAACTTAATGGTGGAATGATCGGTGTGTACAAATACTTCATAACCTATAATGTAATGACGAAACTTGTTAATAGCATGAACAAATGCCAAGAATTCTTTCTCAGTGACTGTGTAGTTCAACTCGGCAGGGGACAAGTTCTTGCTTACAAAATAAATGGCATAGGATTGTTGGTCCTCTTTCTGCCCTAATACCCCTCCTATTGTGGTGTCAGAGGCATCAGTGGATATATGAAATGGGAGAGTCCAATTAGGCCCTCTAAGAATTGGTGCCACAGACAACTTAGCTTTCAGGGTTTCAAAGGCAATTTGACACTGCTCAGTCCAAACAAAATCAACATCTTTTATCAATAATCCAAACATAGGTGCAACAATATTTGTAAAATTTTCAATAAACCGTCGGTAATATCTGGCATGTCCAAGAAAGATTCTCACCTCTTTCTGAGTCTTGGGGGGTGGAAGTCCAACAATGACCTCAATCTTTGCAGGATCAACTTTTATCCCTTCAGATGAAACATGATGTCCTAGAACCACTGCTTTAGTTAGCAACATTTTGCATTTTTCATGGCTCAGAGATAGGTTCATTTCCTCGCATCTGATGAGGAATTTTTCTAAGTTGTCTAAGGCTTCCTGGTAAGTGTTTCCATAGACTGTGAAGTCATCCATGTAGACCTCCACACAATCATGAATAAGATCGGAAAATATCCCTAGTATTGCTCGTTGAAATGTGGCAGGAGAGTTACACAATCCGAATGGTAAGACCCTATAGGCATAGGTGCCCCAAGGACAAGTAAAGTTAGTCTTGTCCTGGTCCTCGGGTGCTATAAGAATCTGGTTGTACCCGTTGTACCCATCTAGAAAGGAGAAATACTTCTTTCCAGACAAGGTATCTAGAACCTGGTCAATGAAAGGGAGAGGAAAGTAGTCTTTTAGAGTGGCCTTGTTGAGTTCCCGGAAATCAACACAAATTCTCCATTTCCCGATCACTTTCTTTGGAACCACTACAAGCGGGGATACCCACTTACTGTCGGAGATGGGATAGATAAATCCAACATTTAGCAACTTATGAATCTCCTCCTTGACTATATCTTTGAGTGTTGGGTTCATCCTTCTCTGGGGTTTCCTAACAGGTGTCACTCCCCCCTGGGTATATATGTGATGGATGCATGTGTCAGGGTGTATACCCTTCATGTCAAAGTATTCCCAGGCAAATGCTCTTGTTTGTTCTTTAAGGATATCTACTAATTGTTTCTGTTGGTCTGTATCTAGCCCAGAGTTTATATGTAAAAATTTCCCTGGACTAATCCCGTAGGGCATAGTATAAGGCATGGCAGACTCATATATTTAGAAGATAAAAGATGTCGAAGACAAGATGGATGGGTCTAATTGTTCTTGAAATTCTTCCCCAAACATGTACTCAAATTGGGGAAAAGACTGTGGAAAATCCACACATGTGATAGAAGAAATGAACTGGTTTAGCACATTTTCTGGTGTATGCTCCTGAAGTGCCCTTGCATGGTCACTAGGTAATACAGGTTCTTCCCAGTCTTCGTTCTCTTATGGACATTCAAGCCACCATAGATTCTCCATAATAGGTTGAGCTGGAGGGTAAATGGTGAGCTTCTAGATAGAGAGACCATTTGAGATGGTCATTTCTCCTTCTCTACAGCCAATAAATGCATTGGTTGTGGCTAGCCAAGGTCTTCCCAAAGTAACGGGGTGGCCTTTGGAAGGATCCTTTGAATGAATGACAAGAAAATCTACGGGGTACTCCCATGAGGCTAAAGTAACCATGACATCATCTAAAATTCCTTCAGGTATAACCCTAGTTTTATCTGCTAATTCCAAAATGGTTGGGGTAGGCTGAAGAAGAGGTTGTAACTGTAATTGTTCCAAGGTAGTAGCGTTCATAACATTGATGGCTTCTCCTAGGTCTATGAGAGTGTTTCCAATGGAGACCTCATTAATGGTTATGGTCACTACGGGGTTTCCTGGATTCCTGTATTTTGCTAGCTTTGGCTGCTCTGATATGTACTCAGAGAGTCCTCCTACCAAATGTACTGTCAGAGGGTCCTTTTGCTTCCTACCTGGATTCTTAATACACAATTCTTTGACTACCTTACTATAGATTGGAATGTCTTTAATGGCTTGAAGTAGGGGAATTTTGACACAAATATTTTCAATTCATTCAAACTGTCAAATTCTGGTCGGGTGGTAGGTTTCTCGATTACCAATCGGTCTGGATAAGGAGGGACCTTCATAATTTGTCAAGGTTCATTTTGGGGGAGCTTAGGTTCTTGATTCTTCGGGATAATAACATCTTCCCACCTAGTGTCATCTGTGGGTTGTTTGGTGATTTCTTCTTCTTCTTCCTAGATGACTATTGAGGGTCTCTACCTCTCCAGAACTTTTCTTGATCTTAGTTGAATTTCCTGTAATGGAACAGGAGTAATAACATATGTCGGGAAGGCCTACATCTCAACATTGTTAAGAGGTTGAGGGGGCTTATTATTAGGATTCAGCACAGGATGTGCCGATAATAGTGTTGGTCCCAGGGAGCTTGCATTTTGATATTGTAGCGGTTGTTGTTGTGGAATAGGAGGTAAAGGTGGTGGAACAAAACCTGGCAAAAGTTGCAGAGTGTTCAATGAGAATTGAGTATAAGGATGGTTGTACATAGGGATAGGTCCAGCTTGAGGGTTTCCTTGGTTGTGTCCTCCCCTCCATCCTTGAATCCAAGGATGTTGGTACTAAGTAGACCAGTTTTGCCAACCTGGTGAGTTCCACTATTGTTGTTGATAATAGGGTGGAACTTGAGACTGTAGATCCGGGTATGTGGGTTGATTCCTAGGTTGCCATGGCCTCCTAGGTGCATAAGAAGACTCCCCAGGATCTCCACTCCTATAGATGGATAATAAACCAGGCAATGATGGAAATTTTTTAGTCACATGGTCTTCTGTACATAAGCCACAAACTGAAATGTTATCTAATGGGCACTCCCTTGAGGAATGCTTTCACTGTATCTTAGGAAATATATGCTCATTGCTTCATTTTCCTCCTCCTGTTTCTTTTTGAGTTTAAGGGTATCGAACTGGGAAGCTATTGTGCTTAAGATGTCAGTCTTAAAGTTTTCTAAAAGGTTCCATATCTCTGCTCTCATAATACCACCTGAACTAACCAGTTTTAAGCTTCTATTCTAAGGGTCCCAAACATTTTTTCACGTTTTGGCTCTACTCCTTGAGTAATTTTTACACATTTCACATATTTCAGCAAAAGGTTTATGAGAGATGTCACCTGATTCCATCAGGTTAAGCATCTCTAAATATTCTTCTGAAATTCCCTTAAGGAAAAGAGCCCTAATTGCATCCTCTGGGAGGTCGTGGTATTTTGACTTCTGGGAGATATGACCAAATCTTTCCATAGAATCTTCGAGGGTCTCATCTTCTAATTGTTGGATTTTAAAGATGTCAATATGAGACTCTTTGGTCTTGCAGTAGTCTTGGTACTTCTTAAGAAATATGTCTTTCATGGCTTCCCAAGACCTAATACTAGATTCTCCCAACCCCATGAACCATCTTAGTGCAGAGTCTTTGAGGGTGGCAAGAAAGAGTTTTAATTTATGGGCATCTTGTATGTAGTTGTAGCTCCTACACAAGATGTCAAATTCAAATAGGAAGGTGTCTGGATCTTCACTATTTTACCGTAAAAGGTAGGCAGTGTTGAGAGAGGAATATTATTCATGTTGACATTTAGAGTGGTGTCTAAAATCGGAAACCCGAAGGTAGTTTCGGTTTGGTTTCCAGTTTCTTCTTCCTCTCTGTGTCTCACATTGTTATGGTCTTCCTGATCGTCCATATTGGATTGATTTCCGAAAAGAGAGTACCTAGGTGGTCTTATCTTTGAAGAAAACAAGGTTTCCCTTTGATGGAAAGGTCTTCCTACTGATTGGATGTCTGGGACTCTACTCGAGCCGGTCGATATTATTGGTGCCAAATTTTTTGTGTCAATTTGAGAGATAATTACATTGGCTGAACTACCAAATAAAATATTCACTTGTTCAGGGTCTATGATATCTTAAAAATTAGGATTGCCTGGTGGTGGTGCAAAAGCAAAGGCTGTATTGTTTGGTTCTGTGGAAGACTCGAGTGGTCTTGCCTCCTGTCCTAATATGATTGATGCTTCAATTTATTGTTCTATAGTACTCCCTGTATTAGTCTCTTCATAGACTATTTTATCTCTTTGAGTTGAGCTAGCTTCTGTTTTTTGGTATCCGTCTACGGATTTTAGAAGCGGAACGTTCCTTCCCCCAAAGAGATCGGAAGGAACCTTGGTTGAAAGGTCTGATTTTGATTTAATGTATCTACCTTGTGGGTCTCTAGGCCTATTCCTGAAAGAAAGCAAAAAGAAAAAGAAAAAGCTACCATTTGATTCCTAGGTCTATTCATGAAAAATAAAAACAAAAAGAAAGCCTACCATTGGGTTTGGGGGAACCTGCTATAGTAGATGCGCAAGTTCTTACCTCTCGTCTTAAAGTTCCCCCGCCACCAAACTAATGCTAAGGTCTAGAAATGATCTAATTCCTAATTACTTGTTACCTTGAGACAACTCCCCGGCAACAGCGCCAAAAATGATGGGTGTTATATATGCACTAAAAAGGACACTTAATAACCATTAATTAAATTGTGAACCCGGGGTAAGTAAACTTAGAGTTGTAGCAAAATGTATGCCAAAGGTAGAAGGTTGGTAGGAGTATAGTCTAACTAAGGAAGGCAGCTATCTAAGGTTTATATACTCAAGCAAAGCTTATCTAATGAGAAAACCCTACTAAGCAAATTGAAACTAGGTAACCTAAGTACTTTTGGGCCAAGGGTCGATGGATAGTTCCTAAGAAAGCAAATGAAAACTCTATGTAAAGCAAACTAGTTTAACAATAAACAAAGGCAAACTACTCAGCATAATAAGCAAATGACAAAAGCAAACTTCTTTAACTTGCCAACCTACATTCAATGAGCAACTACCCTATGAAAGCAAATAAATAAGCAAGTAAGCAAAAGCACCTATCTAACCTATTAAAGCAAATAGACAAGCAGCAAAGACACCTAACTAACCTACTAAAGAAAAAGACAAGTAAACAAAAACACCTAACTAACCTACTAAAGAAAAAGACAAGTAAGCAAAGACAACTAACTACTGCAAGCAATCAAAGTAAAACTTCTCATTGAACAACTATCTAGCCTAAGAGGCAAGTGAACTAAATGCTTAATGTAAAACTATTTCTAATGCGTGAAAGGAAATCTAAGAGGCAATTGGACTAAATGCTCAATGCAATGCATGAAAGGAAATCTATTCTATTGAAAGCAAGAAAGATTAACAACTAATTCTTAATCTATGATAAGCAAACTACCATCTATCAAAGCAAAGTCTATCTATCCTACAACAACAATAAAACTATTTCCTAAGCTATGAAAGCAAGAAACTATGTCTATCAAAGCAGGAAAACTATCTCTTTTAACCTATGACAATTCAAATATAATGATGGTGGTTGTGTGAATGTCTTCGGTGTCGGATAATATCTCGATGGCACTTGACAACAAAGGACAATTCCAATGGTATAAGCTCAACACTAATCTCAATGGCAAAATGAAAGTTGTGGAGTAAACAATCCAATGAAAACTTAGCCATGACAAAAATAATGTTAAATACCCTGCATATTCATGTACAAACCATCAACAACATAACGAGATCATCATTATTTAACTAAGAAATTTAATTGCATTTTAATTCTAGGAAAGGAAATTGCGTAAAATGAAACTACACTATGTCTATTCTAACCATTCAAACTACAATAAAGAAATGACTAAAAACAGAAATTAAAAATTGATATTAAAAAGTAATATAACAATTATATTAAGCAACAACTAATTAAACAAGTTCTATATAAAAATAAGATGAGCAAGCTATGATTAAAAACTAGAATTAAATCTATCCATCCATCAATCCTTGTCAAAAGAAAACCCAAATTAAAAACTTTGTTCTATCTAATTAAAAATCTGTTTTAAACTAGAATATAAAATCATAAATCAAGCATGATCTAACATCTAAATGCACATGGGGTTAGTAGAGAGAGAGAGAGAGAGAGAGAGACTTGCAAGACTTTTCCTAGTCTATAAAATCAATGCATGCTAATATGTATCAACATCTAACCTGCAAAACAATTAAAACAATTAAGCTACAACAAACTAGTTAGCATAATAAAAACATACATGTACAGGAAAATAAAAAGAGTAATTAAATTAAGAATTGCCTAAACAACACACTGATAGTCACCAAATTGCTGGTGGGCCCCCCAGCAAGTCGTGGCTACTTCCTACGAGCACACCACGACCTTAACAAGGCTAATTCACCATCAAAACTTGAAAACGCAGTTCTGGCAATGTAAAATATCAAAAACAGAGGAAAACAAGTTTGTCCCCAA